>PVLC010002493.1:9414-113802 GCA_004027655.1 Graphiurus murinus | reverse complement strand
CCTTCTCTTGCCTTATTGCTCTGGCTAGAGTCTCCAGTACTATATTAAAGAGAAGAGGAGATAATGGACATCCTTGTCTTGTTCCTGTCTTTAGTGGGAACTCTTGCAGTTTCTCTCCATTTAGTATGATGCTGGCTGTAGGCCTATTGTATATTGCCTCTATGATTTTGAGGTATGTTCCTTCTATTCCGATTCTCTGCAGTGCTTTTATCATGAATGGGTGTTGGATCTTGTCAAATGCTTTTTCAGCATCAATTGAGATGATCATGTGATTTTTGTCTTTGAGTCTGTTTATGTGATGAATTACATGGATTGTTTTTCATATGTTGAACCAACCTTGCATCCTTGGGATGAACCCGACTTGGTCATGGTGTATAATTTTCTTCATGTGGTTTTGAATGCGCATTGCGAGTATTTTGTTTAGCAGTTTTGCATCTAAGTTCATCAATGATATAGACCTATAGTTTTCTTTTCTTGAGCTGTCTTTATTTGGCTTTGGTATTAATGTGATGTTGGCTTCATAGAATGTGTTTGGGAGGGTCTCATTTCTCTCTGTTTCATGAAATAGTTTGAGGAGTATTGGGATTAGCTCTTCTATAAATGTTTAATAAAATTCACTTGGAAAACCATCTGGCCCTGGGCTTTTGTTTGATGGTAAACTCTTTATTGCTGTTTCTATCTCTTTGATTGTTATTGGTCGGTTTAAGTTTTCTATATCTTCTTGACTCAACTTAGGCAGGTTATATGTATCTAGATAATTGTCAATTTCTTCTAGATTTTCCATTTTGTTGAAGTATAGTTTTTCAAAATAGTTTCTGATGATCCTCTGTATTTCTACACTGTCAGTGGTAATATCACCTTTTTCATTTCTTTTTTTTTTTTTTTTTTGCGGTACTGGGGATTGAACTCAGGGGTATTCTACCTCCGAGCTACACCCCCAGCCCCTTTTTATTCTTTATTTTGAAACCGAGTCTCACTGAGTTGCGGAGTGCCTCACTAGGTAGCTGAGGCTGGCCGCGAACCCGGATCCTCCGGTCTCAGCCTCCCGAATGCTGGGATTACAAGCGTGCGCCACCACGCCCGGCTCACCTTTTTCATTTCTTATTTTGGTAATTTTGGTTGATTCTTTCTTTAGGTTAGGTTGGCCAATGGTTTATCTATCTTGTTTATTTTTTCAAGAAACCAGCTTTGGTTTTGTTGATTTTCTGTATTTTTTTTATTCTCTACTTCATTAATTTCTGCCCTGATTTTCATAATTTCCTGTCTTCTACTAGCTTTGGGGTTAGACTTTTCTTGTTTTTCCAGTGCTTTGAGCTGTGTTATCAGGTTATTTATTTGGTGATTTTCTGTTATTCCTTTGTGGGCACTCAGTGCTATAAATTTTCCTCTTAGTACTGCCTTCAAAGTGTCCCAAAGGTTTGGATATGTTGTGTCACTGTTTTCATTGGTTTCTAGGATTTTAAAAATTTCTCCCCTTACTTCTTCTATGACCCAATCCTTGTTCAGCAGTGTGGTGTTCAGTATCCATGTGTTTACATGGTTACTCTGGGTATTCTTAGAGTTGATTTCTGGCTTCACTCCATTGTTGTCTGAAAAGATGCAGGGAATTATGTTACATTTTTTGAATTTGCCAGTGCTCTCTTTGTGACCCAGAATGTGGTCTATTTTGGAGAAGGTTCCAGGTGCAGCTGAGAACAATGTGCATTCAGGTGTAGTTGGGTGAAAGAGTGGTGGTGCACACTTATAATCCCAGCATTTGGGAGGCTGAAACCAGAGGATCCAGGTTCGCGGCCAGCCTCAGCTACCTAGTGAGGCACTCTGCAACTTAGTGAGACCCTGTTTCACAATAAAGAATAAAAAATAGGGCTGGGTTATAGCTCAGAGGTAGAATGCCCCTGAGTTCAATCCCCAGTACCGAAAAAAAAGTGAAAAGAAAAAGCATTGAGGAGAAAAATATAGGTGGGAGAGTGGCAGGGAAGCTTGTAAAAGGGATAAGGAGGAGATTCAACAAACTAAACAAAAAATAACAAAGCAACCAATCATCCAAACAAACATAAATAAATCAAGGCAATACCAAGTGAAAACAGAGTAAAAACAAATAAAACATAACACACACACATAAAAAAATGAAAAACAAAAAGAACCCCCCAAACCAAAAAGCAACAACAAGAAACAAACAAACAAAAAACCCTGCTAGTTTGTAAGTACAGAGTTTAAATTTTCAAGTGTGTCTCTGGTATTCTTATTTGCTCTGTTAGTACAGGCAGGGTGTTCTGCTGATGCCTCTCCCACTGCAAGCTTGTGTCTCTGAGTTCTCTCTCTCTCTCTCTGCCTTCGCTGATGGCGGGAGTGCAATCTAAATGCCAGGCATTACCAGGGTGCCTGGAAGTTCTCTATGCCCTGTGTGTACTGGGTCCCTCCCGCAGTTCTGCTCCTATCCAATCATTAGCAGGGCAGGTGACTGCGTCTGTCCTTTGTATAGGGGCCTCTGCACCCAGGGGTGCAATCCAACTTACACATCCCTGCTGCTCTGGCTCCAATGGGAGGGGTGAGCTGGGTTTCCTCACCACAGGTTTAAGATGGTTGTCCCAGGTGTTCTTGATCACTGTTGATCCTTCAGGAATATGCCACCTGATTAGGGTGTGGAGTTCCATAGTCCACCTCTGGTTGCTGGGGGCGCAGGAAGTCGTTGGGGATCTTGGTGCTAATAGACCCCGCTCTGAGCAGCAGGCAAGATAGTGTTTGGCAAGATCGCGGCTGCCAGTTTGAGGAGCACACCACTGCCGTGTGCTCCTTTGTTCTCCCTGGGTTCTGTTCAGCTGCTTTTGTTGCTTTATTCAGTTTTTTTTTTCTTTCTGCTTTTCTTTTCTTTCCTTCCGTCAAGAAACTGCTTTTGCAGCAGTTTTGATTCAAACTCTGCAGAGCAGCTGATCGTTGCTCCGGCTCTGGAGGGAGAGGTGAGCTGGGGTAGTCCCGCAGGGGCTTACACTGGTCATTCTGGTCACTGTGGAAGGTGTGGGGATCCACCACCTGGTTCGGATGTGGAGTTCTGGAGTTGCTTACTCCATGTTCAGTCACTGGGTATGCAGTGGTGTTAGTAGACCCCAGGGTTGGGCTGTGGCTTAATGGCTGCCGCAGCAGCTTGGAGCCACTGTCGCACGGATGGGCTCCTTTGCTCTCCCTGGTCTGGTTTCTGGGGTCTCTTTCGTTGTAATTCAATTTTCATTGCTTTGTTTGCTTTTTTTTCTTCCATCAAGAACCTGCTTTTATGGCAGATTTGGTTTGGGCTCACAGCACCTGCAGAGAGGTGTTTCACTCAGACGCCATCTTGGGTAGAATCCAAGTTGTATACTTCTAATGGATGCAGTTTGTTATATGTTATATATGATTAATACTTTAAAAGCGTGACTTTAAAAAATACCCCTCTTTGCTGAAAAATAAAGAAAATCCTTATATAGAGACCCAAACTGACCTAGAGCAAGCTATTATAGCACATTCTCAATTAGGTAATGTGAGTAACAGTGATTAGGAAACCCCAGAAGGGGGAAGGTAGGACTTTTCCCTTTTCCATAATTGAGTTGGAAAGAAGGAAGCAAAAGGGCCAGCTCTTCATTCACCCAGCAGATACCTGCCAAGCACTTTCTCTGGGCCAGACACAGTGCTAAATTCAGTGGCAGCCTAGAAAGAATGAAGACAGGATTCTGTCTGGGAGAATTCCCTGTATGATAGGGAAACAGAGTCAGGATCTGGTTCAGAGTGAGGAAAAGAGTGTGCTGATGCTGACTAGATGGGAAAATCACTGGCTTATATTGGAAAAGTTTCATGGAGGCAGGAAAATGTGAGCTGAGACTTTAGCTATATTTCAAAAGACTAAGAAAAAGTGGAGGCAAAAGAATTGTTTGTGAATAAGGCAATCAATAGAACCAGAGGGTGGAAAGAAAATGGTATCTCGGAATTTGAAAAAGCCTGGCGTGTGTGTGTGTGTGTGTGTGTGTGTGTGTGTGTGTGTGTGTGTGTAAGGAGAGGATAACAGGAGAATAATATTACTTGGGAATCAGAGAAACATTCCTCAGGGAGAACCCCACTTGGCCTTAAAGTTATGTAAATCAATCAACCAGAAAATAACTGATGTTTTCAGGAAGACACATCACTAATTACCATAACGCCCACATTTTTTGAGGCATTTAGCACCTGTGCTAAGTGCCGGGTAAACTGTAAGTTATTAATCCTCACAACAGTCCTCCCATGCAGGTGTCATTGCCTCATTTTGTACTGTGGAATCTGGGGTTCCACAAGAGAATACTTTAGCCTAAGGCCCCATATCCAAGAAGTGGCAAAAGCTATTTTTATGCTGGCCTCCTGATCAACTGCTTCTCAGCCCCCAACCCTGAGCTTAGATTCAAACTCCATTCAGCAACTGCAAGTACTGAGGGAAGCTCTCAATTCATACCATCCAAGAACTTTCCTCCTCACTTATCAGAATCTTGGATAGACTTCAACATTTAAAGTACATAAAAATCATCTTGGAGCTTGTTAAATGACAATTACCAGCCCCCCTTTTAGCACTACTAATCTGGACTGTTAGCCAGAGCCCAGGAATTGCCATTTAATATGAGGTGATTTAATATTGGTGATTCTGCTGAGCTGGTCCTTCAACTGGGCTCTGAAGAAAAACGCCCTGGAGTTTCTATTACATCAGGTGTCAATATGACTTTTGTTCAAAGGATGAACACTATTGTATACAGAATAAACTCTGGACCACAATTCATGAAGCAGAAAGACCAGTTGGGAGGCCACTGCAGTCATCTAATTGACTAGGTTAGAACTAGGCTACAGTTGCAGCAGTGCAAATCGGTAGATTGGACAGAAATTTTGCAGTTAATATTGGGATTGCAAATTAGTGCAGCCACTTTGGAAAACAGTATGGAGGATCTTCAGACAAATGGGAACGAACCTACCATATAATCCAGCAATATCACTTCTGGGTATCTACACAAAAGAATGGAAACCAAACTATCAGACTGATGCATGTGTATCTATGTTGTTAGCTGCACAATTCACAATTGCCAAACTATGGAACCAGCCAAGATGTCCATCAACAGATGAATGGATTACAAAACTATGGGGTATGTACATAATGGAATTTTACTCAGCCATAAAGAAAAACAAGATCATGTTATTTGCAGGGAAATGGATGGAACTGGAAAACATTATGTTAAGTGAAAATAGTCACAAAAAGTAAAAAAAATTGTGTGCTCTCCTTAATATGCAGAAGCTAGGGAGAAAATGAGGCATAAGAGGGACTCTAGATGAAGAAGAGAAACCTTAGGTGAGCAAAGAAGTTGACTTAACTGAAGGTGATGGGGGCACCCTAAAGCACATGATGTACTTTCACAAACATATCAAAGTCAATCACTAATCTGAACCTGAGAAGGAGGGAGGGCGAGAGAATGAGTGGGGTGGGAATTGCGGTAGGGTTAAATGAGAAATGTGTGCACGTATGCCTTTACCAGCTTGGACCTAACAAAGATGTATGATTACAATGCACCAATTAAAAAAAAACAAAATAAGAAAAAGGTTGTAAGTTTGAGTGGAAAGAGGCAGAAACCAAGGCTGACTCCAAGTTTACCGTCGTCATTACTGGGACAGAATGTACCTGGAAAAGTGGTTTAGATTATGGTTTGGGACATATTCAGAAAGAGTGTGATAGCCAGGTGTGGTGATGTATGACTATAATCCCAGTACTTGGGAGACTGAGGATTGTAGCACCAGCCTCAACAACTTAGCAAGACCCTCAGCACCCTCAAACTAAAAAAACAAAAATAGAAAATAGGGCTGTGGATATAGCTCAGAGGTAGGATGCCTTGATTTAAAAAAAAAAAAAAAAGGTGTGAGGAAAGTAGGGTTGGATACTTAAAATAGGATAGGAACTTGGATAGGTCACCGGGTAGCAGGTGGGAAATAATTGAAAAACTGGGTGACAACATGTGGGTAGAGATTGGGCTGAAAAGAAATAGAAAATAGCCTAAGGTTGAGGAGGGGTTTCAGCTAATGAAAAGATATGATGTTAATTGGTGTGTGGAGACCTAAAGTCATGACTGAGTAAATGAAAGGGCGGTCTTGGATGGAGTCTTCGCTCCTTCTTTACCAGACCTGTGACTCTGGACAGGACACATGGCTGCTCCAAATGCAGAGCTTCCCCAACTCAAAAAGCGAACTAAGGCCTGTGTTGTGTCTCAGGCTTTTGCGAGAATCAAAGTCAAAAACAGATGGAAGCTGGATGTGATGGCACACACCTATATTCGCAGTACTTGGAAGGCTGAGACAAGAGAATTGCAGGTTGAAGGACAGACTTGGCAATGTAACAAGATTCTCAGTAAGCTGGCCAGATCCTGTTTCAAAAAAAAAAAAGAGTGTAGCTTAGATGTATAATGCCCCTGGGTTCAATCCCCAGGACAACAAACAAACAATAACAACAAAACACATTGGAAGCCTCAAGAGTGTGTTGCTATGATGAGCAGACCTTTCCCTGGATGCATGCTATGGGATTCTTGCTAGCCACCTCTGGATGCAGATCCCTGAACTCTCTAGAGAGGTAATGGGAGCAGTGGGAAGTGTGTGGACTTTGGGTCTGACGTGCTGCTTTCAAAGTCCAGCTACTTATCTCACTTCTTCAGACCCTCTGGGTCTTCATCTGTAGAATGAGAAAATCCATGCTGACCTGATCTTCGTGAGAGGTCTCTCAGGTGCAGGGAACAGAAATCTACTTGAGCTCACTTGAGTTAAAAAAAAAGATTTGTTAAAAGAAATTGATGTACCTTAAGAATTTACTGGAAAGAAAGCACCCAAGAACAACTTGCTATATTCCTGGACCCAGAACAAAACCTGCTACATGTTGACATCCAATAAATAAAATATGATTGAATAAATTCACCTGAAAGAAAGTGGATTTCTCAAGAGCACTGAGAGCTGACTGCTGGGAATTTATCAAGAGTTTTTTAGAAAAAATTAGTAGCATGTTTTATTATTTATTTATTACTAGGGGTTGAACCCTGGGACATTCCACCTTTGAGTTATACCCCAAGCCCTTTTTTCTTTTTTTAAAATACTTTTATTAGTACATTATAACCATTCTGAGATATAGCATGATAAGAATATACATGTGCACAACACTTGATTTGTTTCTCTCCAGATACCACTCACTCCTCTTCCCTGTACATATCTTTGAGATTGGTATTGATAATTTCATATATGTACATAGTATTATCTAAACTGTTACCTTTATTACATCTCTATTCCCCCTCCTCCCTTCCCTAAGCCCACCATTCCTCCATTGAAGTCTCTATTCCTTTAACTGAAGTCTCTTTTGTCCCAATTTCTCTCTAGCTTCCACATATGAGAGAAAAGATAGCAACTATTAGCTTTCTGAGACTAGCTAATCTAATTTAGCATAATATTCTTAAGTCCAATCCATTTTTCTGCAACTGGCATAATTCTGTTCCTCTTTATGGCTGAGTAAAATTCCATTGTGTGTATATACCAGAGTTTTGTGATCCATTCATCTGTTGATGGACACCTAGGCTGGTTCTATAATTTGGCTATTGTGAATTGTGCTGCTATAAACATGTTTATCAAGACATCTACCATCTTGTACCTCACAAAGATGTATGATTACAATGCACCAATAAAATAAAAATTAAAAGAGACTTTTGACATTCAAAAGCTCCAGACCTTTTTCTTCTCTTCCTCCTCCTTCTCTTCTATCTCCACCTCATTCTGAGGCAGGACAGAGGACCTGGGAACAGGAAGGGTTAACTTTGTAAGGCTTTCAGCAACCTAGCAAGACCATGTTTCAACATATAAAACAAAGTGGGCTGGGGGTATAAATCAGAGATAGGCTGTCTCTGGGTTCAATCTCCAGTCCCTCCCCCAACAACAACAAAAAAAGAAACAAAGAACCCATCAATATAAAGAACAAAAACATGGAAAATTACTAAGATATAAAGGTAATAATGGCCAGGCCAGGACTATGGAAATGAAAACAAAACTTCAGCCCCTTCTGTGGGCTGCATTCTGAGGACGACCTGTTTAAACAAATATGGGGGAAGGCGAGCAGACAAGTGGTGCCAGGAAATTAGAGCCCACCAGCCCATGACATAATGATCCAAGAATTAAAGCCAATTAAAAGACAATCTGACCAATTGTAAAAGAGCAGATGGGGAACTTCAATAAAATATAAAAGCTCACCTCCCAAGAACTTCAGTGGTTACTCTCTTTCAAGGACCCCTCCCCTATGGGTGGGGGGAGCTACTTTTGCCTTCTTTTTTTTTTTTTTGGCTTACAAGTAAACTTTCATATTTCTATACCCTTTATTAGTCCTTGCACTTCATTTGTCAAAATCCACTAGACAAGAACCCAGTAAGAGGAGACACCCCATATTGATTCTTCCTGTTTGCCTCTCTACCTACAAATCTCATCTCAGGCCTGCTTGGCCGGGGCCCTGCCTCTCACTGCCCCATATGTGTTTCTGTGTCCAGTTCCATATCCCTCAGAGACAGAATGTAAGTTGCCTAGTCTGAATCAGGTATTCACTCAGTTCTGAGCAGAGAAAGGTCACTAAGCACTCACAACTGCCCCTTCATCTGGAAAATGAGATGGGGAGGAAGTTACTGAGTATCTGTTGACCAAAGAGCCATTTGGAAAGTGGCTTAGAGCTGTGTGTGGCTCCTAGCAGGTGCTCAGGGAATAGTATTCTATGTGTGGCAGAAGCTGAAAGCCCTTCAGCTCTTTAGTGGTGAAGAAATCCCTTCAGCTCTTAAGATGGGCTCTTATCCTGACTTCTCTTTGCACAGCTGTACAGCCAGGTAACTCTGTGTGTGTGTGTGTGTGTGTGTGTGTGTGTGTGTGTGTGTGTGTGTGTGTGTGTGTATGTGCACAGAGGCTCCTATGCAGCAAGTAAGGAGAGGGAAGGGAAAGGGAGGAGTCCCAGGATAGTAGGAAAATAATATGGGAAAGTTCTGAGTTATATCCAAACCCTCTTCCCTACCATAGTTATGACTCTTAGGTTCTTGGGGCAAATAAAATCAGCAAAGTCCCCTTAATTGGCAGCACCATAAAAATCCACATCCTGGAAGTCAAGTTCCAGTCCAGACCTGATTCAAGAAGTTTTCACAACAGTTAGAAGCAGAAATAGCACACAATACACTAGTTTATTCCAGATACTTCTCGTGACCTTATCTCCTTTCTTTAATACTATAAACTGGCCATGGTATGATTACTTATAGAAAGAATATGCTTAAGTTTTCTGATCATATAATTTATTTGATGTATTTATATGGTTTATTCACATTATAATTCAACATTTTGGGGGTTAAATCCTTCTTCCACCCCAGGATGAACATCCTTCATTGAATGAGTGGGTGAGGGTGAGGCTGCCCCAAGTTAACATTCTTGTCACCACTTGGAACATGTATGTTATGCATGAGAATTAATAAGTATGAAGTTCAGAATATATGCCAGCATTACCTCCTGGGTATTTTATGAGAATTCTACTCTGAAGGAAGAGAGAGAGAGAGAGAGAGAGAGAGAGAGAGAGAGAGAGAGAGAGAGAGAGAGAGAGAATATGAATTCCCATTCAAGTCAGGCATTTCTGCCCACAGAAGAAATGAGCCTGGGAGAAGGAGGGCTTACCTTTACTGACCCCTCTTCTACTCTGGGATCCTGTACATCTTTCATGGCATGAGGATCTCTAGAATTTTAAGATTCTGTATTTTTAATCAGCATGTCCCTGAAAAGCAAGATAATTTTCCGTATGTGTTGACATTGGCATGTAACTCCGAGTTAGATATGACCTCACTAAATCTTTTCCTTTTCTACTTCCCAATGAGCAAGAGATGAGGACTTGGTTCAAACCTTAGCATTACAGACACCTGCAACAAGTTTCCAGCAGAGTAGTTGTCTTCATGGGGATGGATCTCTCCTCCCTTGGGTGTCACTGGTGCCTGATCCAGTTGTCCTGTGAGGCCAGGCATGGAGAGATGACAACCCAGAGACCAGGTGGGAAGGGGAATTTCTTTATTTCTGCTGGCAGGGTCCAGAGGACTAGTGTCCAAAGTCTGAACCCTGAATGGCATTGGCATACAGATTATATAGCCTCCGGGCAATGAGGAAGGATTTGACTGGTTCAAGAGCAAGTGGAAACTCGGGTTAGGTTTTAGTTCCTTTTCCTAGGCTGGATTTCCCATAACTGCCTCCATGTGGCAGATATGAGATGGTGCCATTGTAGGCTCCATGTAGCAGGTGCAGGGCAGCACCATCTTAGGCTCCTGCCTCATTCCCCAATTTGATATCTCATCATAACATTTGCTTTGGGGGCCTCATATTTTGAATACTCACTTAAGGAAAGGGGATCATCCACAATAGTCATTTTGGATAACCCTAGCAAAGTCCAGATGATGAAGAATATTCTAAGGCTTCAGGTGTGCATAGACCTGAATGGGTGACTGGAGTAGGGCATAGCATCTTTCAAGTGGCAGGGTTGTCATGTTCCATTGTTGGGTGTTTGCTACATGCTAAACATCTTGTTCAATTCTCAGTAGTACTGAGATTTCATCAAGGAAATAAGAAAGACACAAACTTAGGATAAAATGAGGCTCAAGAAGTTTGGTAGTTTTCTTAATTACAATATCCACAGGCTTCAATTCAGGCACATGGGCCAATTTCATAGCTAGGTACTACTGATCACCACTCTCCGAGAATCTTTTACTATTAAACTTTCAAAATGTTTTACTTTTACATTGTTATAATAGTCTTTTACTATTAAAGTTAAATTGCAAGTTGTGACAAACAGTTCTGAGACCATTCTTCCACCAGTTCTGATTAAGACTGGAGTGGCCTATGGTGATTAATTAGGACATAAATAAATCATTTCAGAGCCAACTGTACCCATGTTCTTCCCTGGAAAAGTAACATAAGAATTGGTCTGGGATGTCCAAGTCTCTGGTTATTATACCCTATATCTCTTTAACTAAAACTCTATTGAATGAACCTTCTCTGGGCCACCCTACATCAAAGGCTGGTCACTCTACCTCTATGAGGGTCCGCAGCTGACTGGGACTTAATTTTTCCTTATAGTCCCCAATATACCCTTTCTTGAAGTTTTCAATCATTGTTTCAAGAGGAGTCTGCTTTCCTCGTGTCCTTCCCATTTTGACATGACACAGATAACAAACACTCACTTCATTCATCTCTGGCCAGCCCCCTCACAGGGATATTTTAGGTCACTCTTAGCTTTGGCAGGCTGGTGATCCTGGCTATCATTCCAGTGCTGTTCTGAGCCATATGAGGTCGCCATGCAACCACTTATTGGAACTCCACACTCGCTTTGGCCCTGAGAACTGAGATCGAAATCTGCAATCTGTTGTCCATCTCAGTCACACACCACACAATCATCAGTCACTCAACACCCTCCCTTTTCTCCTGGATCCTGGTTTCCCAACAGTCATCTAGTGCCCATACTCAAAGGACCATGGGAGTTGATCAGACCCCCTTTCTGTCCAGTAGGACAGATCCCTAGTCACCCTGGGGCTTTCTTCCATGATTCATATGTCTGCTGATGTTCCTTGTTCCCGACTCCACTTCTCCTGGGGAGACCACTCAGGATGTCGGCTCCCCCATTGAGGTCTCCCACACAGGGGCAAAGGAGCCCTTTGTGCCCTCAGTGGGGGAGCTGGGTCCTCCATATTCAATTGAGGGAGAAGCAAAATGCCCCAAGCCAGGATCTCCTGTACCTTGAGTTTCTCTTGGGAAGTAAAAATGTTGCAGGAGGCCACGAATGGAGAGATGATGACCCAGAGACCAAGTTGGAAAGGAGAATTTCTTTATTTCTGCTGGTAGGGCTCAGAGGACTAAATTCCAAAGTCCGAGCGCCTAGTAGCATTGGCATATAGCTTATATAGTCTCAGGACAACAGGGCAAGGTTTGATTGGTTTGACAATAAGCAGAAGCTCAAGTTAGGTTTTAGTTCCTTTTCCTGGGCTTGAATTCCCATAACTGCTTCCATGTGGCAGATGTGAGATGGTGCCATCTTGGGTTCCTGCCTCAGTTCATGTAAGAAAGTCTAAGACCTGAGCTGAGAAAAGGCTTTTCCCTGCGTGATTACTAAGAGATATGGAACAGAAACATCCACCCCCAGTTCCTTCTTAGTCAAATTCACATTCATTTTCTGTTTGACTTTTTTTGACTAGAGGTTCCAACTGAAAATAGTGACCCAGTTGAAAGTAGTAACTAGGAAAATGAACCTCTGGTATAGATAAAGATATTATTTTGGCCTCACTCTGAGGATGTCATTATCATAAGCATCTTTCCTCAGCTACCCCTTCTGTGTCAGAATGATTGAAAACAAAAAGAGAGACTGCTGAGGCCTGCCAGGCTTTGTCAAAGCATTCAAACAGAATTCCTCTGGCCTGGCCATTATTTGCCAGATTATCAGCAGCTCTGAAGATGAGCACATAAGAGCTTTCATTGGGAGCGGACAGCTGCTCCCTGAACTAGTCATGAGCATGAGAGTTCTCCCGTGTGGGGCCTGGGTGAAAAGGGGAGCATAGATGCAGGAGGCAAAGGGGTACATGATTCAGCATGATCCAGATTTACTGTGGATGGTGCATCCAGCCAGCTGAGTAGAAATTGGTGGGCACACCGAAAGCCTACACTTTTCATTTAAGATTAAAAAAGGTCCTATCAGGGCCTTGAAGCATCCAGTATATTAGGAATCCCCTGAAAAGTGGCACCCAGATCTATCTGTTGTGGCATAGATGTGGGTTGGAAAATAATTTCCAAGTCAGATCAAGGTTAGAAGGAAGTTATTAAAGAGGATGCAGTGTCTAAGCATGAGACTTGCGTGGGGGGCGGGGATGGGTAGGTTAGTCAGATGGGCATGTGAGAGTGGCAAGCCTTGGGAAGAGCCTTAAGATTGCTTCCACAAGACCACCCCAAAGCAGAGGGGGGCCCCTCTATAGCCTTTTTGCTGAGCCTCTGAGGAGTATCTTCTGGGTTTTTCCTTTGTTTGGGGCCCTCAAGGACAGGGTGGGGTTTTGTTACTTGGATTGTAATGCAGTGGGGCTTGAGATCAGGACCTTTCCTTGAAGTTGCAACATAGCAGATGGGACTCCTTGGAGATTGTGATCAGATAGCTCTTGGGGCTCCCTGAAGTCTCCCCTTGGCTGCCTCTCAAGTTTAAGCAAAGCACTGTACTACCAGTCTGTCTTCCTTGAAATGACCTGAGCTCATTGCCTCTCATTTTAGTTCTTCTCAAGAGCTCCATGAGGTTATGCGTTTCCCCTTTCTAGGCCTCAGCACAGGGTCTCATGCCTAAACTATATGCTTTAGTTCAACTATTTTTCTATTTTAGAAGAGAGGCTGCTGCCCTTCTCCCTACTCTTATCCCTGGGTTACCCTCCTGAGGCCATGCCACACACTTTGTTTAAGGCATAGGGCTGGGCAGAACAAAGGCAAGCAATAAACTTAAGAGATCCATTTGCTCTTACAACTTGGATCTTGGGGGATTCTTTCTTCAGTCTTCTGGGAAAACTGAGCATTTGTTTATCAAATATTGTCCTCGTTTAGTCAACATATACTCCCAGAAAAGCACATTTTCCACTTAGACTTTTATTGATAGGGTTGGCCTGGGGGGAAAATTTTTCCCTTTTTTTACAGTTAAGCAGAATCAAGAATGCATTTCTGAGGGGGCTAAATAATTCATCTAGAGGTCAAAACTCTAGGAGAAATCTATCCAAATGTTAATAAGCATATCTGAACTTTTTGTATTATCTTTCTTTCTCTAGCTGGAAACCGGAGGGCAGTACAGATTCAGTGTTTCTAGCCCTGCTTTTAATGAAACATAAGCCAAAATGATTAGTGATTTAGTCACTCAGAAATGTTTCCTACCAACAGGTCTCCCAATTCTAGGGTGGTAAACTTGATATAGGAACATAGGATGAAGAAGGAAGGAGGCAATTCCCAAATTATTTTATTTTATTTTATTTTATTTTTGCGGTACTAGGGATTGAACTCAGGGGCATTCTACCTCTGAGCTATACCCCCAGCCCTATTTTTTATTCTTTATTTTGAAACCGGGTCTCACTAAGTTGCGGAGTGCCTCACTAGGTAGCTGAGGCTGGCCGCGAACCGGGATCCTCCGGTCTCAGTCTCCGGAATGCTGGGATTACAAGCGTGCGCCACCACGCCCGGCTTAATTCCCAAATTATACCTGCTTATTTCACCTGCTAGTTTGAGCAATTTTCTTTATTTCTTTGAGGCTTATCTTCCTTATCTATAAAATGATCACACTTTATTTTCTTGATGTGAAAACACTTTTTTTTTCTGGAGGAGGAGCACATTTTAACCTTTGTGAAGCTGGTGGCTCCTTTTTCAGGTGCCACACATTTCTTTACCTGCATACCCTTGCAAGACTGCATCTATGGAAAGACAGTAAGGACTACATTTGTTAGGAGAAGGGCTGGGAGGGGAAGCTGGGGCAGTGGCCACTTATAGCCTTTTGTTCAGTGTCTGATGATACCATTCTTTATCAAGGCTGCTGTCCAAGAGTCCAGGGGATTATCTATCCTGTTCATTGTCCTAATGTAGATATATTTCCAGAGATTGAACATTTCCAGGTACCCATGATGTGCCTCACGCTGGTGCTAGGTTCCCACGGACAGTCCTCCTAGGTCTGCTCCTAAGTCTGCTTTCCATCTGCCTCTGGTATTACAATGTGTGTAAAGAGCAGTTTCTGAGTTCCTGGGATTAGGATCCTTTCCAGGTACCAGATATCCAAGTCTTTGATGCTACATCCACCCTCTCCTCTGGCCACCATGCACCAAGGATGGCTGGTGCACTCACAAGGATATACTTATGGGTGAAAATTTATGGGGAAGGGTTGATTCCTTAACTTAGGATTGGTGGGGCCCTTGGCTTATGTGACAGAAAGGAATTTCATCATGTGCCAGTCACAGACATAGACAGAGGTTAATTTAGGAAAGTAAGAACTACACATTCAAAGGAGAATGTGGGCCATTTCAAAAGGGAAAGAGACTCTTCTGTGGGTTTAAGGATCTTTGTATATAGTAGGCTTTCATAAGGGGTGGGTAGATATGTGAATATTACCTTAGCCTTATAGTCTCAAGGCAATTTTTGACAGTCTGGGAGGTGACTTTCACATTTTAAGTATAGTTTGTCAATAAAACACTAACAAACAACTGAAAAGCCTATGTGAAGTCCTGGAGCACAGGGCCCAGCCAGCCCTCCTGAGAAGAGGAGATAAGAAGATCCACCATCCCACTGCAATTGCCATTTTAGACCCCCTCTTCCAGGGCTTTACTTAGGCATCTGGGGGAAAGTTTCCAATAGGCAGAAACAGTTCAGGTACACTAATCTGTGGTGCAGAAAAAAGACAATTTCCTCCCCTTAGCGCCTATACATGAGTGGAAAGATTTTCAGAGTAAATAAATTCCACCTGCTAGAGAACTTTCTGCCATTTTCCACTTCTGAAAATGGATAATTCCAGACCATTTTCCTGGACTATACCCCTTTATCATGGCCTTCTCTTAAACTATACCCCCACTTTCCTAAATAAACTTCTTCTGTTCCCCTATTTGTTCTTTCCATTTGAAACATTTCTCCAAGGAAGCAAGGACCAAGGATGCGAAATTAGCTCACTATAATAATTATTTCTAGGAGCGATTAACACCCTTTAACACTAGGCCAGAGGAAGCATTTTCTAGGAGATGAGTTAGTACTCGGTTTTACCTTCTCTGTTTAGGATCCCACTGCCCCCTTGGGGTATCTCAAGACAGAGGTATTGAAAGCAGCCTATGCTAGGAGGTCATCTTATAGCATAAGCATCATCTTATGATGATGGTGAAAGTGATACTAATGAGAGTGACCCACATATTATGAGCAACTACTGTATGCAAACCTTTGGGCATTTCATCTGTATGCAGCCCTTCAAGGTGGTTACTATCATGGGGGCAAAGTCTAGGGCTCAGAAGAACCAAGAAATGGTCCTTGGCAATATTTAAACCCATTTCTCTATAGTGGCATCTTTTGCCTGGGAACCTGCCCATGGTTACACATGGCAGGTCACACATGATCTGAGTCAGGATAAGAACCAGGTTTGGCAGGGTAGGCACAGCTCTAAGCCTTTCTGGGGAGGGAGAGTGTCTGGCTTTTTCCCGAGAAAAGATGACAGGTCTCCATTTCCTGGGGTCCCTCTGGAATCACTGGTTTGTTCCTAACAGAACACAAATTCCCTTACAAGTCTCCCTGAGGCTATAAGTGAAGGCTGCTGATAAAGTCTCCAGGTATTGCTCCCTTGGCCCACCAGGTCCTGGGGAGAACTGAACCTTCTGTATGTATCTGCCTGGGGGCTGGTATTCAGAAAACTCTTTTTTGAGAGGCCTTGACAACTTGGACTTGAATGTGTGCCAATAGATCCCTGGCTGTGTGTGTTTGATTACCTCGAGAAAGACTGATAAGCTCTGACCGTATTACTTCTGACCTGACATACATTAGGAGATAGTCACAAAAATCTCTGCACCATCAACAGCCCTGACTATCCTGATCACCTGCTGATGACAATGGCTATTATTATTCAGTGGTTATAGGGTACTTTATATTTGCAAAACCCAGACAGGAAAGGTTATGGTGTCTTTTTCCTTGTCGTATTAGGCTTTCAGTCCCTTCCCTAGAAGACAGGTCAGGCAGGCCTTAAGCTGCAGGGTGATGGTGTAGAAAGACACCTTGGTGAGGGCCTAGTCCCACCCAAATTTGAGTTCTAATTATAATTTTAGAGCTATGAGCCCTTGGATACTCACGTTATCTTTCCTGAAAGGGAAATTATTCTCTACACTCCCAGCTGTATGGTTGTGAAGACCAATGACCTCATTTATGGGTAGTAATATGGCAAAGGCTCTGTATCATGTTCATGTTAGACATGAGAAATGCTCTTTATATAACTGAACTAAAAAACATACGTAACTTGTCTTTGAAATATATAGTGCAGTGGGAGAAATAAGACATAAACGTGTGACAGTTTGCATTAATGGTAATTTATATTTCAAGATAGAATAAACCATTGACCTGAGAGTAATGGACTTCATGAGCCAAGGCTTAAATTACATGAAAGCAAGTGATATAATTAAGGTGACACATAATTTATCATTCCAACTGAAACATTGATGGAAATGAAAGAGAATGCACTTAGTAATCAATATGAGAACAATAGCTGTAAACAGGGACTGACATAGGAATCTAGGGATGGGGGCATGTGAAGAATAGTTACAGGTTGCTTCATCTATGGTGTAGATGTGTGCAAGTTTATCCTGTTTCTTGGAGCATCTGCAAGACCCAGGTGTGTGCTTTTTCTTCTATAACCTAGGCCTTTTTGAATAGAAATATCTATGTATAAATTGGCACTTATATCAAAATCTCAGAGCCTATATCCTGGTGATTATTCTAATCTTATTTGGAATGCGATATAATTTCTGATTGTGGCTTACATGGCCCTATCATGGTCTGGCCACTGATTACCTCCTTTCCTCAAATGCTACCTCCTTCTCCTCCCACTAGGCTTCAGCCATAACATGCTCCTGTATTTAACTTGCCATTTTGCCCTCTGGGAGGCCTTTCTCAAGGTCTTTGCACAGTGTTATAGCTCTCTAACCCATGTCTTACTTGAATGTCACTTATCCTGACCTGCCTCTTGCTCACTTGTGTCACTGTTTCCAAAGCACTCAACAAAGACAACATACTTTTTGTTTTGAAGGACAGTTTTTTTGTTGTTGTTTCCCTTGCTTAACAAGGACACACAGAACATAACTATGCCAGATCTTGTCTCCTATGTCATCTTCAAGCCTAAAATAGATCTGATCCACCAAAATCATGTGATGAATAAGTGGTCCACTGGTGTATAGGTAAGCCTTCAAGCAGAAACATGAGGATTTCTGTCAAGAGAATCATCAACACTCACATCAGTGGGCCAAGATAATAGAGACTAGGAGAAAAAGGAAGAGATCTATGAGGCAGAGCTGTGAGAAGTGGAAGGACTTCTTGAAAAAACGTAAGAATCAAGAACCTAGTGTTCTTGCCCCAGCTTTGCCTCTATTTGCTCTGCAACCTTTGACAAGATAGTTTTCTTCTCTTTGAGTCACAGCTTTACTGCCTTTAAATTGAGGATAAATAAGTTAGTCTAAAACAGGGGTCTGTAAACCTTTTCTGCTAAAGGCCAGATTGTAAATGTTTCAGGTTTTGTGAGCTATACATTCTCTGACAATTACTGAACTCTGCTATTATATTGTGAAGGCAGCTACAGGCAGCAAATAAACTAATGGATGTGGCTGTGTTCCAATGAAATTTTATTTAGGGAAAGATACAGCTGGTCACATTTGTCCCATGAGTCTTAGTTGCCAAAATGGTATAGAATAGCAATTCCCAAAGTATTTTCTTTGAAGAGTTAAATAAATTTGGGAAATATTGAGTTCAATAGATTGCTTTAAGACTTCTGAGAACCTTTAACATGTTAATGAATGCTGTGACTTTCCAAGAAGGGATGTATTATGAGGACTTTTTTCTGACCACAGAAATCTTATTTTGGAGTAGTAGAAATACTGTTTTGAAGAAGTAGTTGAAGTATTTCAGAGAAACAAAACCACTAGGAGATGAGGAAGGGAAGGAGGGAGGGAGGGAAGGAGGGAGGGAAGGAAGGAGATAGAGATGAGAGAGAGAGAGAGAGAGAGAGAGAGAGAGAGAGAGAGAGAGAGAGAGATTGATTTAGCAATTTAGCATGAGTGATTGGCTTTCATAATTGTGGAGTCTGAGAAGCCCCATGATCATATATTTATAAGCAGGATGTCCAGGGCAACCTGTGGTATGGGAACTAGAAGAGTTAGTGGTATATGGTCTGATGTTATTTGAAAACCCAAGAACCAGAGTTCCCTTGTTCCAAAGCAGAAGATGGATGTCTCAGCTCAAGAAAAGAGAGTGAATCTGCCCTTTCTCTACCTTTTTGTTCTATTTCCAAATAGAACCTAAATAGATGATATTCACACACATTGGTGACAGCAAACATTTTCACTCAGTTTACTCATTCAAATGCTAATCTCTTGTGGAAACAGCCTTACAGATATACCCAAAAAATGTTTTACTAGACAACTGGACATCCCTTAGGGCAGTCAAGTTGACATGCAAAATTAACCATCACAAGTATAACCTTCTCCTTAAACCATATTTAGTCTCCAAATGAAGACAATATAATGTCATAATTCCACCTAACATAATACAACTGTCCTGCCTATAACCTAAGCGCTTATCCTTTCTCCAGAAGAGGTAAAGTAACATTTACTCTTCTGATATCCTGTAACTTAAATACTATAAAGTAAACAATATTTAAATACTGATAGAAAGTCAGTACATCTTATGTTATATGACAAGAGGATGAGATAGAAGAAAAAAAGATATTTTCTTAATATATACATATTTATTCATAAAAATAAGGAAATACTAACAACAACTAGTCTTCCTTTCTCTGACTGAACATGTTATCATAACTGGTATTTATGTCTATCTTTTTCTACCCATTGTATATTCCTGTTGCCTTCAACAAGAACCTCAACTGTGGTTTGTCCAGTTGACCTAAACCTTTATTCCTAAAGGGTCTGAGCCATTATTGATCCTGTATAATTGGCTTTTGCATTGATCTTAATCACAATGCCTGGTGATTACTAAGAGATACCCGATAGAGTCACCTGCATTCCTTACCTCCAATGTGAGGTAGTCCAGCTTCTCTTTGGTATTCTGGATCTACCATGCCAGTCAACTCTGTAACTCCCTTCTTTGCCTGTTGACTTACAATCATGAGGACCCCAAAACGGCTAAGTGATAGTCTTAAACTCCAATTTAATGGAATTGTCATAGTGTCGTGTGTGTGTGTGTGTGTGTGTGTGTGTGCGCGCACTCATGCACTAAGGATTGAGCCTAAGGGCATTCTACCTCCAAGCTACATTCCCATGCCATTATAAAAAAAAATTTTTTTTTTGAAACAGGGTCTTGCTAAGTTGTTGAGGGTCTCACTAATTTGCTGAGGTTGACTCCAAATCTATGATCTTCCTGTCTCAGCCCACCAAGTATCAGAATTATAGGCATGTGCCACCATACCTGGCTGTAGTGTCTCTTGATAGAAACATTTCTCCCACTAGAACTAAGACTTCTAGGATAGCATAAGTCTTAGTCTGAATATTATGCATTTACATTGTGTAGAATCATCTTAAACCAATCCTGAGTCTTAAAACTTTTCCTTTGTTAACTGATAAAAAGAAACTTCCCATGAGACTATAGGGGCAGGCTTGGGAATAGAAGACAGTATAGTAGGAGGAGTGGGGATCATGGTCATATGTAGCACTTCTTTCTGTTAAGTTACTTGTGCATGCAAAGCATCCTGGACCTGTTGCAGAGTCTTCTCTTGTTCTGAATCCCACTCAAAACTAGCATCTTTTTGGGTCATTCAGTAAATGGACCAGAATAATGCACATAAATGAGGTTCACGTTGCCTCTAAAATTCAAAGATACCCAGTAGGCATATGTCTCTTTCTGGTTATAGGAGGGGCCAGATGCAACAACTTATCCTTTACCTTAGAAAGGATAGTCCATCATGTCCTATATTGGTATACCCCTAGAAATTTCACCAAAGTAGAAGGTCCTTTAATTTTACTCATGTTCCACCCTCTGACATGCAAATATTTTGCCAATAAATTTAGAGTAGCTGCTACCTCTCACTCATTGAGTCTAATCAGCATAATGTCAGAAATACAGCAGACCATTGTGAGGTCTTATGGAAAGTAAAGACAATCAAGATTACTAAGAACTAAGTTATGACCTATGGCTGGACAGTTGATACACCCTGAAGTGGGACAGTTAAGGTATCTTACTGGCCTCTTTAGATGAATGATATTCTTTCCAATGGGCCCTATGGGCAAGGATGGGGAAAAAGAGATTTTCTTAATAGCTGAATAATGGATACTAGAAGGTGTGTTTTGTTTAAGCAGTGAAACCACATCTGCTATAGCAACCACATTTGAATCTGCCACTTGGCTAATCTTATAATAACCAGTCATTTTGCAGAATCCATCTGTCTTCTGCGCAGGTCAGATATAATTTTTGAATGAGTGTGGTAATCCCAGTACTTGGGCGGCTGAGACAGGAGGATCACAGATTCACAGCCAGTCTCAATGACTTAATGAAACCCTGTTTCAGAATAAAAAAATAAAATTGGTCTGGGGTATAGGTAGAATGCCCCTGGGTTCAATCCCTATTACCACACAAAAATTTTTGTTGAATGGGGATGTGGTGGGAATCACTACCTTGCATTTTTCAAATTTTTGATGGTGAAACAAATCCCTGTAATTCCTTCAAGAATGCAGGATCACCTTTACTATTTTCCTAGGTAGAAATAATTCTAGTTGGCCATTTCCATCTGCATCCCTTAGCCCATAGGTAAGAAAGCCAATGTGGGGATTCTTTCAGATGATTGGAATATGTCATAGATCTGTGTGAATCAGATTACTCTAGTTGCTGCCTTGACTCTGCTTTCCATTATGGTAACCATGCCTACCTTGTCTTTGGTGCTTGAATTTCATTTGACTAGTACCACCTTGGGATCCAATTATTTCCATTGCATTTAGAATTTTCAAGTAAGTGACTGTGATCCCCACTGTAAGGACTTGTTTACAGAGATGAGTGAACAAAGTTATTCTTAACGTACTAGTGATCTTGGTACTTTGGTGAAAGGTATCTTCTGGGCCTTACCACTGGGGGTGAGTATATCGTAAGTGACAAATCTACATTCCAAATTCCTTAAGTTTTTTAATCCCTTCCTCTACATTAAAACAAGGGAAATCATACACCTTGAACTTGCTCATGGTGGACTGTTGGGACATGGCCCAATGGAAACATCTTGTGAAGGAAGGTATTGAGTCTTGTGAGAAAACTCCAAAAAGGACAACGGTCTTTCAGTCAGTGTACTCTGTATACAGATGTGCCCATGGCTGTGTTCTCATGCTTAAATCAAATATAGCACTAGAGATATGTATGTTCTTTGTAACCAGATGGACTTTTTGTAAAAGACCTTGATTTGGCTGTTTCTGGGAATATAATCAATTGTGTTACCTGAGAAAGCCAGATAAATGGGAGACTGGAGAATATGGGTTTGGGATTGATTAGTTTGAATATGAAAGGCATAATCATATACTGTCTCTAGGAATTGGTTAGCCCTTAGAGGAGCTGTTTCTCCAAGGTCTGCAAAGTCCCAAGATGTTAAGGCATCATGAATACAAAAAATGTTTAAAAAGCATGATTGATATACAAGAATTATTTAATCTGTAAAGTTCCAGAGCAAGATGTGCTGGGTCCTGGAAAATGGGTTTCATGCAAATCTAAAGTACTAGAATATCTAGGTGGGGCCTTCCCTAGGGTTTAACAGGCATTACAGTACAAGAGATAATTAATGTCATCTAAAGTTAAAAAAATAACTTTATTCTATTTTCTAAAATGTAACCCAGGCTTATTAGAGAGAAATTAGAAAAGTCAAAATTATACCAGGAGAAGGAAATTTTAAAATATCATGAGATAGTACTTGGGGAAACCTTGTCCATGATCTAGATGCACAATTCTTTCAGTTGCAAGAAATAGAAAATCAAATCCAAACTGGTATAAAAAAATCAAATTGATGTCAATAATATAACCAGAATTGGGCTAGCTTCAGATGCAATTTGAACCAGGGATTCAAAGTGTCATCAGAATTCTAGTCATGTTTCTCAGAGATTCTCCCCTCTGGATGTCAATTTTGTCTTCAGACCAGTTCCCCTGTGGCTACAATAGTAATTTTAGCATTCTCAACATCCTTACGGCACCCAGACCAGTGGAAAAAGGGGCTACATGCTCAGCCATGGGTGCTTCTTTTGATATCCCAGTTGTAAGGGAAATCCTGTCTCCCAGAAAAAAATTATCAGATAAGCTTGGATTACATTCTTACCTGAATCTCTACAATCTGGGAATTGCAATTTCTGATATGATAGTCAATTAGGAAACCTCTGTAATTGAGGGTGGGTTAAATTACATGGAAAGCATAGCACCTGGAATTTTCCTTAAACTTCAAAACTATAGCCCCCCAACCTTAGTTCTATTTTCTGAGCAAAGAGGGAATGGATACTAGGCAGCAAGGAAGTGTGCATTGCACATTATTTTACTAGCACCCTGTAAGTAATTTTGCCTATTATAAATTACCTTATAGCTAAATTTTCACACCCATGGTTGATTAGAAAGTATTCTATTTTCCTCCCTTTCAGTTCAAGTATGATATAGGAAGTTTCTCAAGGTTCACCCAGGACAAAGGAATCATTATATGTCAGGTGCAAATTTCATGGTCAGGAGAGCTCTTTTCATTGACAAATCTACTCTGTAGATACGATGTACCTGGCTCCAAGGTTCCAGAAGGAGTGTGACTCTGGATTATAATGTGCTAAGAGATGCCTACCTGTCAGTTTTTTTCTCCAGAATACTCTTAAGCCCTACCCATCTCTTACCTCCTTCCAGGTAGATTGCACATGGGTCTGTCTGGAAGGGACCAGCTGCTGTTGTCACCTAGTCCTGTGCCTACTGTTAAGGCTGACTTGGCTGAGAGGAGGGATCACATGTTTCCTTCCTAAACCATATGGCAAGCTAAGCAGCACAGACAGGAGGCAGGAAAGTTTGTCCCAATGATGGCTTTGCTTTCTCCCTGATAAGGGGCCCTCACATAGATTATGGCTCTCCAGGTGTCAGAAACTTCTGGTGCTGTTGATGCTGCCTGGGCACTACCATCTCCCAATTCCCCTGGGCTCCAGCTTATGTGACTTGTATCCTAAAATTCCGTTAAGGAAACCTTGTACATTATGAGCCCATGTTGGCTTTAGTTTTATTTTGGTAGCTTGGGTCCCGTAAGGAAGGTTGGTGGTCATTGGACTGACTGAGTAGTCTTTTGACCTGGGATCTTGAGGTCACGTAGGAACAGAACTCCAAGCCAATACCATTCTGCTTTCTGCAGCCTCCACCCTAAATGGGAAGAACACATCTATTCTGAATCAGAGAAGCAACAACATATGACCCTCACAGTTCTTGTAAAATCCAGGTTGAAAAACTAGGAAAAGTTCCTGCATACACACTAATGGGACATGGTAGTGGTGTGTGAATGGAAGGAAGGGAAACGGGGCCTGAGGAAAATGTGGAACTAGAGAAAAGAGGGGGCAGATGATGCATGGCAGTGGTTCCCATCCATTTCCAAGTCTGAGTTACAAACTTAGGCAGGCATTAAAGGACAAAGACCCAGAAGTATTGTGGAGTCTTGCCTTATACAAGGGTGGAATCTCAATTCAGCATGTGAGGCACTGTCCAAAATTTCTTGACAAGGTGCCTTATGGGAGACAAAGGAGTCTTCTCAATCCATCCAGATCCTGGATTCTCATCTTATGACTGAATTGTTTGCTGTTCCTTCTTTGAGGTGACAGATCAAATGATTGGCTTGTGTTTCAGAGTCACACAAGAGAGTTATTCACAGAGTGAGAGAACTCAGAACAGAACTCATCTCAGACACACTGAGTGGAATGGAAAACAAAATTATATTACTTTTCTCTCCTGCTCCCTTCTTTTTTTATTTGACAGTTAATATTTTTTTTAAATATTGAGATAAATTTTAAGACACTAAAGAGTTGAAAAAAGTCCCAAAACTACAGCCAGGCATGGTGGCACATGCCTTTAATCTCAGCACTTGGGAGGCTGAGGCAGGAGTATGGCAGGTTTGAAGTGAGCCTCAACAACTTAGCAAGGCTTTTTAGTAACCTAGTGGGACTTTGTTTCCAAATAAAAAATAAAATAGGGCTAGGCTGTAGCTCAGAGGTAAAATGTTCCTGGGTTCAATCCCTAGCAATACAAAAAAAATCCTACAGACAATTCCTTTATATCCTATATTTTAACATTTTATATAACTGCAGAACATTTATCAAAACTAAGACATTAACCTTGGTACAGTACTTTGAACCAAATACTGATTGTATTCAAATTTTCCAATATTTTTTGAATAACAATATTTTTATTTTCCAGGACATGATCCAGGCACCCACATTTTATTTAGTCATATCAGCCAGCCTAAAACTTTTCATCATGTACATCTCAATCCTTTTTATCCTTCTCCCAATTTGTGTTTTCTCCCAAGAACATGTCACCCTATGATGCTATCTTATTGATTGATCTGTGTACATATTTATTGTCGTATTTACTCAACCTAAGGGTAAAGATCTTTGCCTGTTTTGCTCCCAGCTGTATGTTGAATGCAGTCTCATACTTGGAAGGCCCTCAGTGACCACTCAACTGTCAGCAAGTAATTCAGTGCTTTGGTCCTCTAAGTGTGAGCTGTAGACCAACATCCTCAGCCTCACCTGGGAACATGTTAGAAGAGCATGTTAGTAGATCTGCTATCTTTGCTCCACTGAATCAGAATCTGCATGTTGACAAGCTCCCAGATGATTTATAGGCACATTAAAGTTTGAGGAATGTTGTTTTGGATGTCCTTCCAGTTAGCTTATAGAAGACAGTTACTAATGGTGGGTGATGTGTTTATGGGTCTATGGGAGTACTGTACTCTATCAATCCCACCAATTCACCCATAGCTTTAGCTCTAGGAGCTAGGGAAGTTTCTGCATCTCATTTGAGCACCACAGGAGAAGGTATATCACAACTAGTGTCCACACCGAGGTCTCTAGGGTTCCAAGATGCCAAACAGGTTTGCATAAGTGCTCATCACATGTCCACTGTGGTACCTAAATGACTGCAAGCTTCAGGTGACTTCTCCTAGCCTCTGATCTATACAGTGCCATTTGCTCTAGAAAAGTGGGTTTGGATTTCCACTTCACAGCAGTCTCTGCAATTGAGTGGCTCTTATACTCACATGACCTGTCCTCTCAGGTCACCATCTATCTCAGACCCCTTCAAAAGCAGGATGAAACCAGGTTACTGCTTCCAATGACCTCATATCTGCTCAGCCCTTCACAGGGAACCACTATCCCTACTTTGTCAGTGTGAGAAGCATGGCAAAAGAACACCTGGCAACCAGCCCAGCCCTGCCCAGCACTCCCTGCAGACTTCAGAGCACAGGACACTACATGCTGACATCAGCTGCATCCTATTGTCTAATCAGAAAAATGTTGGAAAATGTTTAACTGTCTGCCTTGCTCCTATTGACTGAGATATGGAGGCTGCATAAGTAGTTAGACTGAGGGGTGTGACTGTTGGCATGGCTATCTCAGGGTTTGGGCAGGGTCTCAACTACTGGACTAATGATGTGATTTGGATAGTCTGTGGAATGCCTGGCCCTATTCCCACTATTCCTGAATTGTTCCTTTGCATTTCTAGGCTCTTTTACTAAAAAGCTAAAGTTAACCAGGGAAAGAGGACATACACATACCTTAGTGTAACTGCTAGTTGGACCTTATCCTTTTAATGGAAAGAAATTGCAGATAGCCTGAAGGAGTTGTGCAGCAAAGGAGCAGGGCAGGTGCCAAAAGGAAGCCCTATCATAGATCTTCCCCTGAAGATTCCTTGTGTAGCTCCTTACTGCTATGCTCAGCCCAAGTGGGGATTAGGAAAGTCCTGTCTGCTGACCTGTTCTGAGGACTTGCTCCTGCTCAGATTCTAGTCTTTATTGTCCCATAGGCCTGTGATGTGCCTCAGTTGGCCCTACAGGGATAGTTGTATTCCTTGGGCACACCAATTCTCACCTCTGAGCTATATTTCCTTCTCTGGTGAAGGTGGAGTGAGGCAAGGGATATGTGGTGTCCAGAAGGCCTCCTTGGGCAGTGACAATGCTGAGCACATTATCCTGGGGACCCAGGAAATGACCCTAACCTTCCATAGGCTCCATGAAGGGAGGCAAAAGGGCTTCAGGGTAAGCTGTGTTCCCACCCATCTGCTCTGCTCTAATAACTGCTGTAGTAATTGTCTCTAGTTAAAGGACTTTATGCATATTCATGAATATTGTCTTTCTGTACATACTACCAGGGTGGCCTACTTTTATGTCAAACTGTGTTCATTAAACAGAAAGCTCAGGTGCTTGATTATTTTTCAAAGCCCTAGTTGTCTGTCTTTCTGTCTTGGTGTTTGGGGATAATCACATTTAGGGATCTGCACAGAGCACCTTCCAAATGTTGAGTTTTTATATCAATGTGTAGGCAGAGGCTGCAGAATGCTCGGAGGGGGGGGGGCTCACCTTACTCATCCATAGATAGAAATAATATGAAGCCTGTTCACACTGCCATTAGGCTGTGGTTTTCCTGCCCCTATTCCCTCTCTCTGACCTCTGCTGGAAACACTCCTAATCTTCATAGGTTTTTTCTATTCCAAACAAAACACTTCAACTACATCTTCCTGTGTGCACCTGTGGGCTTGTGGAGTATCAGGTGCTGGCTCTGCCCCATGTAGCTACTGGACTCCTTTTTTGTCTCCATACACTCAGTTCTCATTTGTAAAATGGGTTGGGGCACTCCCCACACCCTAGGACTTCTTGGGTCATGTGGGACCATGTTTGTGAAGTCCTCTGCTCTGACCAGGCTGGGTGTGGTTGGGATCTACACTGAAGAAGCTCCTCCTGTCCTTAGTTTCTCTATGATAACCGAGTGAGCCCCATGATGGTTTGTGAATCATCTTCTTTACTTCCCTTTTAGGCAGTTCTATGGTAATGTGTTTTGTTTTTTTTTTTTAGATCTTTCACTTTCTCTGTATCTCTCTTTCTCCCTTCTACTCTTTCCATTTTTTTCTTTTTCTCCTCTTTCTTCTTCTTTTCTGTCTCCATCTTTCCTCTTTCCCATATTACTGTCAGGAAGAGTTTATCAAAACAAAAAAAACACATTTATTAAGGATCTAATTGGTTTTTTTAAGAGAAAAATGAATCAAAGCACTCTCTGTAAAATAAAATGAGAACTCCTACTTGGCAGTGGTATAACAGTGGACTTTGTAAGGTTACTCTGTAAGAAACAAGGAAATGGAATAATAGAAAATGGTAATTTGTTAATATTAGGTTACTTCAGGTTACTCTTTTTGTAAGAGTTAAAGCAGAGAACACTTCCTTATTACTCAGACTCAGGTATACTGGAAACTTCTGTTGTAGGAAAAATTTGTCTGTTTGGGGATCTACTTGTTGCCTTTGGTATGGTCTGGTCTGTTGCAGGAGCTCAGTCTAAAACAATGACTTACCATCTTTTTTTGCTTAACAATGTGAACAAACAGTAAATGACCCAAGGGATGCCATCATTGTATGATTATCTCAGCCCACACTTTTATTTCTGGCCCAAGTCCCATCTGCCTTTAATGAGTGGGCCCACGACTACAGTCTATTCTCATCTCACAGGAGCAGTTCTTCTAATTATTCCCTTTTAACTTCCAGGAATCTTTTTTTACTCTGTTCAGAAACAACATGGCCCCAGTTGCCAAGATATGGTGTCCAGTGGGCCAGAATTCCAGGATCCAGCCTCCATTCCTCAAACCATTCACCTCCTCCTCTTTTCTCCTTGCTCCCTCCTCCCTCTTTCCCCTCATCTTTCTCCTTTTCATCTGCATTTCACTCCTCCTCTTCTTTGTCCTCCTCCTCCTTCTCCCTTATGCATCCCTCCTCTCCCTCCCATTTCTCTCCTCCTCTTCTATTCCTCCCCCTCCTCCCCTTCCTTCTCCCCTTTTTCCTCCTTATCCTCTTCCTTCTTTCTTGCCTCTCCATCTTCCTTCTCTTCTCCTTCTTCCTAAGGGTACCATTCTAACACAAAAAGCCTCTGTGTTTTCAGGCCTGGGCTCACAATGATTTTTTTTTAACTAAAGGGATTCAGCAAAGGTCATAGTCATTAATTGCCTCTCTCTGTGCAGAATATGTATGACAATATTTTCATAAATGCCTGCTGCACCCAGGCCTTCATTTGCTACTTTGTGCTACTATTTATTTTCTGAATGCATTTATTTATTTATTTATTTATTTATTTATTTATTTATTTATCTATCTATTTTTGGTACTGGGGATTGAATCCAGGGGAATTCTACCTCTGAACTACACCCCCAGACCCTTCTTAATTTTTTGTTTTGAAACAGGGTCTCACTAAGTTGCTGAGAGTCTTGTGGAGGCTGGTCTTGAACCTGTGATCCTCCCATCTCAGCCTCCTAAGTACTAAAATTACAGGTGTGCACCATCATGCCCATCTAGGTGTCGGCTTTTATACTTAAGTACATTTATCCATCATCTTCTTAATTATTTCTTGTTTGCCATTAGGTTAAAAAAAAAAACCTCTGTGCCACTATATTTTGGGAATTGATGGCAAAACAGTTTTTCATGCTTTTTTTGGTCAAATTTGGTTAATCGAAATTCTTCATATAATAAATTGAGTAGCTTTTTATTTTCTTTTGCACTTTATTGTATATTTTATAGTATGAAAATTATCTGTTTATGAAATTTAGAAAACATACACCAGTAAAGTCAGCCTCTGTGTACTTTCCAAGTTAATAGAAATTTCTTATTTCTTCCATTATTATGGGTCAATTTGGGGATGTTGTTTCCTCTTGAGCTATTTTTCCTAATCCATTATTTTCACTAAGTATTACATTTTTACATGTTGGTGGAATTTATTAGCATATAACTAGGTATAATAGTATTTTGTAGTAGTAATTTATCAGAATGTTATGTCTCTTATTAACAGTTCTATTTCTATTTTTCTTAGATTTGTTAAAATTTTATATTTTATTGAGTTCTTCAAAGGGATCATTCTCAAACTTACTAAATAACATTAATGTTTTTTTCTACTGAACTTGTGAGTTTCTGATTTAATCTCTAATATCTCTCCTGATTTCCACAGGCTTAGCCATCTTTATCCCTTGAATTGAATTTCTGTTCTATTAGACATATCTTCCAGCTTGGTTACATCTCTCCCTCTCAGTTCTCAGAAGATGGGACTCCAGTGCCTTTTGGTAGTTGTAGTTGTTGTCTAAAGTCATAATGTTTTTCATTCCTTTAATTTTTCCCCTCTGTAGATGTTTAAAGGCATTTTCATTTTCCTTGAGATTCTAAAATGTTATTTAGTCCAGAATGATACACAGATGATAGCAGCCCCTCCTCCTGTGATCTTTCTGCAATGCACTGAGCTGACTATATAGCCCTCTCTACCAAGGACATGTTCAAGGTTCTCGCCACCTCTCAAGGAGAGCTGGCCCTGAAAGGGGCACATATTTGCCTCATAGATTAGCTCTAAATGATTTTTAAAATTTGGTTCTGTATTTTATTATGTAGTAAAATTTCTTTAAAGTTGTAGCAGAGAAATGAAACCTTGTTTTGTTTCCAGTGCTCATTCATATTTCCCTTTCCTCCCTTTTAAAATTGTCACTATTTCCATGGAGATCTGAGAATATAGAACAAAAGCAACATTAAACACATATAGACTTTAGTATGGAGAATGGATATACTGACTTAATATCTGAAGATAAATTTCTGGGCTCACTTAATCATCTTAACCATAAGTCCTTAGCCACAGTGACTGTTCACTCTCTGTAACCAATCTGTGGCTTCCTTTATGCCCAGTGGTGGTAGATTTTCCCTAGAAGTTCAAGAGGTATCTAGATGTATTGGATAATTGCACTGCTTCTTTAAACAGCATAGCATATGAAAAAGCTTACTTAGAAGAATGTACTCCAGGCATTATCCTTATCTCTGCTCTATTTGTAATATATATCTTTAGGGATCTAAAGAACACCAGTTTCCTCATTTCCTGTTGTCTTGTACTCTAGGAGTTGTAGTATGTGGCCTTCAGAGAGAGGAATAGATGAGGAAGTTGGGGGGGAAATGAGCCCCTGACAAGTTAGACACAGAAAACAACATCCACTTATTGTCTTCTGTATTTTCCAGAATTTTTGGCTCCATAAATGCAGGGGATTTGCCTTTTTAAAATATTATTTTTCTACACAGTGAATGTTCAGCACAGAGTTGGTCAACTGAATACAAGAATAAATAAGTTGGTCATCCCCAGATGTTCTTCCCAGTGTTGATACCGTTTATCACCACTGTTCCTTTCCTCTGTTCTTGCTCTTCTGCATACCTCCTTCTCCCTCCATGATGTCCTTCGATTGCAGTGTCTCCTTGGTGTTCACTTTTATGGGGGCTTGCCTAGCAGCAATCAGAATGTATTCTGGCATTCGCATGACTGGGCTGGGCATTCAGTATCACTCCTCAAGTACAGAATCTTTTCCTTCTTGTTAGAAGTTTGGACTGTATTGGGTTCTAGGGGCTTTGGGTCTTGGATCCATCGATGACTTCAGTTCTTGGGAGGGTTCCTAGAGTCATCTGGTGGTGTTGACCACCAGCTGTATTCTAAATCTCCCGAGGACAGTGTCTGTGTCTTATTTCCTTCATACATGACACCCCAGCAGGTGGTTAAAAATATGTGCTTTTTACATTAAATTGAACTATTATAATTTCTGTGAATAGTATATTCATGGTAAGTACAAATAAATTAACCCCCTTAATTTTCTCCTCTCACCCAGTCAGAGAGTAGGTGACAGAGACCCTATCATCTTAGTAAGAAGATCTGGAGCCAGACTCTTAGGGTTATTATCTCAGCTCTGTCACTTGTTAGTTCTGTAATCTTGAATAAGTACTAAATCTCTGTACCTTAATTTATCCATAAGTCAAACCAGGTTAAAAATAGTACCTGCCAGAGTAAAGGAGAGGAGGGAATGGAGAGCTAAAGGGGAAGGAAATTGACCAAATTATGTTGTGTGCATGTATAAATATGTAATAATAATCATAATGCACCAATTTACAAAACTAAAAATAATAATAATACCTACCTCATAGAGCCTAAAAAGTAAATGAATTGGGACATGTGAAGTTGTATCATCCTTAAAGAAAAGGACAGAAAGATCATTTTCCTGGAATGCCCCTTTAGTTCCAGGAATCTGGCCAAGTCAAGGGAATAAGGAGAGTAGACCTGGGCCAAGAATGCCCAGATGAATCTCTTTGATTGTTATTGGTTGGTTTAAGTTTTCTATATCTTCTTGACTCAATTTAGGAAGGTTATATGTGTCTAGAAATTTCTCAATTTCTTCTAGATTTTCCATTTTGTTGGAGTATAGTTTTTCAAAATAGTTTCTGATGATCCTCTGTGTTTCCACATTGTCGGTGGTAATATCACCTTTTTCATCTCTTATTTTGGTAATTTGGGTTGATTCTCTCTTTCTTTTGGTTAGGTTGACCAATGGTTTATCTATCTTGTTTATTTTTTCAAGAAACCAGGTTTCGATTTTGTTGATTTTCTGTATTGGTGGTGGGATTGCAAATTAGTGCAACCACTTTGGAAAACAATATGGAGGATCCTCAGACGAATAGGAATGAACCTACTATATGATCCAGCAATACCATTTTTATGTATCTACCCAAAAGAATGGAAACCAAACTATCAGACCGATGCATGTGTATCTATGTTTATAACTGCACAATTTATAATTGCCAAACTATGGAACCAGCCAAGAAGTCCATCAACAGATGAATGAATTACAAAGCTATGGGATATGTACACAATGGAACTTTACTTAACCATAAAGAAGAACAAAATCATGTTATTTGCAGGGAAATGGATGGAACTGGAAAACATTATGTTAAGTGAAATTAGTCAGTCACAAAAAGTAAAAAATTGTATGCTCTCCCTAATATGTGGAAGCTAAGGAGAAAATGGGACATAAGAGGGACTCCAGATGAAGAAGGAGAAACTTTAGGTGAGCAAAGAAGTTGACTTAATGGAAGGTGATGGGGGGGAAGGGGGACACCCTAATGCGCATGATGTACTTTCACGAACATATCAAAGTCAATCACTAAACTGAGCCTGAGAAGGAAGGAGGGGGAGGGAGTGGGGTGGGAATTGCGGTAGGGTTAAATGAGAAACGTGTGCATGTGTGCCTTTATCAGCTTGTACCTAACAAAGATATATGATTTCAATGCACCAATTAAAAAATAAAATTAAAAAAAAGATGTATAATCCCAAATCCTAGGCTTTCCCCAGGATTTCTGCAACAATCCCAGAAGAGAAGCCCTGGAGCCCCTCTGCAGTAAATACAAAATTTATTTTCAGATATTCTTTATCACAATGATTTACACGCAACTAATATATTCTTTAATGTTTTAAACTGTAATATAGTTAATATACCCGCTGCTTGCAGAAGCTGTTCCTTCCTCTGTAGGTCACCTGAATGCTACTTGAAGACAATATTTTGCCACACAAGATAAAGGCCTAAAATGTTGTACACCTATTAAATGGCAATTATATAATCTCTGAGTAGTCTGGGGACTGTTTTTGAAAAGAGTTTTCACATTTATTGCTTGTGTCCTGGATGATTTCCATGTCCTCTTTCATTTTAGCACATTAGTCATGTGAAGTAAGAACTACTGATGTCCCTGTTGTATGTATAGAAAGCTATACCACACAGGGTATTAAAGTAATGTAAGCAAGATCAATAGCTAATACAAAGCAAAGCCATGATTTGACCCCAGACATTTTGGCTTTGCTTTCAACTATGTTGTTTTATTGTCTTTCTTGATAGTCTCTTTGGTCTTAATTTTTATTTTTCTGACTAATAATCTGGTGGAGAGTGTTTTCATATATTTATAGCCATCTGTGTATTCTCTTCTCTCAACTATTTTTTAAAATTTCTTTATTCCCCTTTATTGACTTTTTAGGATATTTTGTCTAATAGACTCTTCTTTTTACTTATTTGAAGAGGAGACTTACTATTACCCAGGCTGACCCCAAACTCCTGGGCTCAGCCTCATGAATAAGTGTAACTTATGGCACATACCACTATCCCTGGTTCCTTTCTTAAGATGTTTTGAATAATAATCCTTTATTTATTTTATGTGTTGTAAATACCTTCTCTAGTTCATGGATTGCCTTTTCACCTTCTTTACTGATTTTTTTTTGTATAATCAGTTGTCCCAGCACCATTTATTGAATAGTCTGTCTTAGTTGAATTCTCCAAAAACAGAGCCTCAGATAAAAGCTTTGGTGCAGAAGGTGACTACAAGAAACAAGCGTGAAGGTATAAGGAGAAAGAGACAAGGAAATGCACATAATTAAAATCATTACTGTGGAAAACAAGGGTCCAAGTATAGAACCTGCCATCATGTCAACAGAATTTCTTTCAGAAAGATGGGAAGCAGAATAATTTATTAACCATCTCCTATTCCTGATCCCAGGAGTATTATGCTACAGTTCTTGGCTGCTACTTACTTTGGACTTAAAAGGTCTCTCATGAAGTCACACTAGGTCCTGGGGCAGAAAGTGGAATGATGTTGAGGTGGTACCCTCGTGTGCCAGGTGAATGAGCTGACATAGAACTCTAATTAGAGGTAAGCCAAAGGGAGCCTAGGGCCCCAGGGTTGTCTACTATGTTTGCAGAGACCACTCTTTGCACCTTGCAGAGGAGATCCTAAGGGATCTGCCAAGAGCCTGGCCCATGGGAACTTCTGCACCCTACTTGTGTTTCAGGAGGGGACCTGGTGGATGGCATCAACTGATTGCTGAGAAGGGAAGGGTGTCAGAGAATTCACTCCTTCTACTGCTTCCTTGCAGGATTGCCTTGGGCTGGCTGAGTCCTTTCTCTCAAGATAGATCCCTCCTTCTAAGAGCCAGTGGCCTTCATCCTTTCTAGCCTGTGTGGTAACAGCTCTAACTGAATTTTTTCAAAATGACCTTTTATTAAACCCTCTGATGTTGAGGTGCCATTTGTTCCTTCAGGGACCATGATTGATAGATGTGACTCAGTCCACTTCAGATGACAGGACCAATGTTGTCTCACTAATGTGACAGCAGGCAAAGGCATCCAATTTCACCCTGCCCTGAGCACCAGCTCTGTGACCCCTCAGGGATATGGAGGGTACACAGCTCCTGTTCTCAGGAAGCTTCCAGAGAATTGAGCAAGATGAATGAAAAGGGGGACAAGTCACTATGGAAGGACAGCAGGGAATATTTAGAGTGAACTTGGGGCTGAGTTTGTACCACAGCAAAGTGAGCCCTCCCCTGGCCCCAGGTCCTTTAGCCAGGCCCCTGCCTAGGTCTTCTGGGCACTTTTCCACACCTATGTCTTCCTCTCTCTTTTCCTTCTTCCTGGCCCAAGTTGGGCTTTTCTCTTATTCTCTTTCATGGCTGCAGTTCCAAAGGTTCTTTTTTAGATATTCATATGACTAAAAAAAAAAAAAAGGCTTCTGATACATAAATATTATATTGACAAGAGAGTGAATGAGGAGAATGGGGAAATTCATGGTCTTTTAAGCAAGCACAGGGATTTGTGGTCTCATTTTTTCTCCTTTTTCCTTCTGAAATCTGTAAAAGCTGTTACGCTAATAGCTGTGATTTGCATAATTTCTGGAGTGCAGCAGAACAAAAAGCCAGGCTGCAGGCAGACAGTCTTGACTGCTGATATGGAGCAGGGCCTTGTATTAGAAGAAAGGCAAAAATCTGTAGGTTTCTGAGTACTTGTGAGAGTAAAGCAGGATGGATGGAATTGGTCCAGTGGGTCAGAAGGTAGCTTCCAAGCTACTCCCCTAAGACAGCATGTCCAAAGCAGGGACAGGAAGGAGTAGGGGAGAGGCAGTTCTCAGTCTGCTCTTGAAAGACTCCAGGCCTAGGCCTACTCTTCCTAGTAGCTGCTGTTTAGTATGGAGTTGCACAGGACTTGACTGTCCCAATTGAGGGCAAGTTATCTCTGAATTGTGATTCATCTTCTGGTAGAAGACTTTGGAGAAATCAGTAATGTCACATCTATGCCATGATTCATGCCAGGCTCACAGAGTGATGAAAGTCTCCACCTTAAACAGATTAAATGTTTATCTTTGTCACACCACTGAACAGTATATGTGTGGTATAAAGGAAAACAAATGGGTCTTGGGGTGGAAAAGAGCAGAGTCCCCGTGTGCTAGGCTGCACAAGTTATTTCTACCTAAGAATAAATGCGATGTGACTTTGTGAGGATCTTGTGATAATTTGCAATCTGGTACAGTATGAGTGCTCACTAAATAGTTGCTATTATTACATTTTGCTTTCATTGGGTACTTTGCCAAATCCCTTAATTCATAGTTTGTGATGAGGGTTTTGAGTTGGGATAAAATTTATCAGTGTCTTCTGAAAGATTTGAGTCTTGATTATAGGTGTTTTCTGACAATTCCACATTTTGTGAATTCCCCACTAAAAAGTCTAATTGTTTGTACCACCTGCTGCCTTCTTCTCTTTGGAAATTAAAGTCCTTTTGTAGGAGGCAGCCTGATTGTAACAGTTTGTATGCAGTGGATCTTAAGGCTCTAGCCAAAGAGGCCCACAGAAAGAACTGGAGACCTGGCAATACACAGTGGCCAGAGAGTCCACAAGAGTAATTAATCAGGATAGCAGGTGTGGAGGTTTGGGAAGGCTGAATGCTAGTATCAAGGGACATTACCTCCTTTCTCCACTTTGTGCCAGCATGCCTCTTAGTCCTTCCTGGGCTACAACTGTAATGGTCAGATTTGGAGATAATGGTTTTAATTAAACTACTTTGTTGTTTACTACTGTTTCGGGAATTTGCTAATTAATCTTTATATAATTTTTTTACAATGGTTGTACAGCAAAAGCTCTTAAATTATAAGTTGAACCTCTCACAGAGAATCTAATTTCTAATCAGAATCCCATGTTAATAAGCAACAATGGAGATGGGAAATTAACTATTGAAAGTCCCTCCTGACCTGGAAGTTGTCTACCTTTAATCTGGAAAGTTGACTATGCTGTGAAGAGCTCCCCTCTATGATCTCTGCATTTTGGTGATGGTGAATGAACTACTAATGACCTTGTAGTATGATAACAATTCTGACTTTATATTTGTAAAGCACATTTCTCTTAAAGGAGAACTCCTTAAGCTAAGGCCACCCTCTATTAAACCCTAGACTCTTCCTCTTCTACTGGAGTCCCTGTCAGTAAAAGGTCTGTGGGAATCATATCTGTTGAACTCCAGAAAAGTAGTATAGTGTTGAAAGGGATCTCAGAGTACCCCACAATTTATGATCTGCAGTCAGTTTATGGACACTAAAGGTCTTAATTTAAAAATAAGAATAGCAGCCCTTAAGTACATCTAGAACTTGTTTTTCTAACTTGATCAGTATCTATCTTTGATTCAAGGTCATGGCCTCAAGTCATAGAAGGAACAACCTGCAGATCTAATGACTCTCTTTGGCACTACCCCCCAGGAATAGGCATATCATCTTGACAATACTTGTCTTAGTCTGGAAGTCAGGGGCTGTCTGCTAACAGAGAACTACACAAAGCAGTGTAATGTTTGGGTTAAGGGCATGGACCCTGGAGCCAGACTGCCTAGGATCAAAGCCTGACTCTGCTACATCTTAGCTTTGTGACTATGGGTTAATTAATCAACCTCTCTGGGCCTAGTGACTCAATTTCTACAAAATGAGGTTTTATAAATAGTATGCACCTTATAGTACTGTTTATAATGACTAAATGAGATTAAATATACAATCTTAGTATACTGTCTGGAACATAGTAACTAAATATTACTATCATCTGTTAAGTCATTTTATCCATATTTTTGTTTTCAACCTCTACCACAGTGTATGCTGAGTCCCACAGAGCAATTGCCTAATTTGCTCTTAGCTATGATCTTCCAAGAACCAACATTTTTTTCTAGACAGGTGTGGCGGCCCATGTCTATAATCCCAGTACTTGGAAGTCTGAGGCAGGAGGAAAACAGGTTTGAGAACAGCCTCAGCAACTTAGCAAGACCCTATTCAAACTAAAAAAGAATGGGGACTGGAGGTGTGACTCAAAGGTAGAATTCCCAAGTTCAATATCCACTATCAAATAAACAAATGAAGAAACCAAATGTGTTTTCCTATTGTGCTTTTCCAGTTTGGGAGAAGTTTGATTTCAGTTCATCTATGATCTCACCTGAATTTAGGGACATCCACCCTAGAAGGATAGTCTATGGATAATATGTAATAGGAACCTTTTCTCACACCTGTGGTAGACATAATCATGGACCATGGCACTCTTGTTTACCAGGTCTGTGCTCCAGTTCAGACTTCTTAATTTACTGCTTCAACATTTATGAGTAGGCATCTTAACCCAGGAAATAAAGTCCTAAGCAAAACTGACATGATAATGCTTTATTGGGAGGTTCAATCCCAGCAATCAAAGTGAGAAATAAAGAGAAATAAAATGGGGATGAAGAGAAAACAAATACGAGGTGATGTGTTACCAAGCTGGCCATGTAGTCCTCATAAATCCAGCTGGTTGCTCAACTCATGGGGGATATCTCCAGGTAAGATATGTGAAAACACTGTCTTCTGCAGTCCCTCTTAGTTTAGGAAGATCAAGCGATTTATTGGCTGACTTCTTTCCATTTTATGTATCTCAATGGTCAAAGTTCACCTGCATGTTCAGATTGTGTTGATTGTGTTAACTGACTTCCCTGTCCCTAGTCAACCATTGAGGAGGTAAGAGCCTCTGCAGATCCAGTAGAGTTGACTTAGGGCACTAAAAATGCTCACAGTTCCACCATAGCACAAGGTCACATGCAGCCCAGTATGATTCCCATGAGAGGCTGAGTTCTTTGGGCTGTTAGAAGATGAATTGACAGGCAGTGGTTGCTGGAGCTTTACATCTACAGCAAAATGTCAGGTCTACAGTCCAGTTGTGCCAGGAAAGTGGGGTAAGTTACAGACAGTCTAAAGAAAATGTCCAGAGACAGCATGGTGTATTGGGGAACACTGACAAGAGATCAGTGATCACTCCAAGATGAATTCAGTGGAGATAGTTGACAGCACCTCTGACCCTCACGGTTCTTCACTAAGCAGTGCTTCCTCAGGGTATTTTGACCAATGGTGGCCAGCTGGATGAGTGACATGTATCTTTTCCACAATTCCTTCAGTTCCACAACTGTACCCACTCAGAGATGGGTTCTATATGTTAGGCTGCAGAAGTAGTGACATCAGCAGCATCAGCTTAGTTTTTTTTGTGTGTGTGTGACCAGCATCCTAAGGAGCAACTGCCCTGGTGTGCATGCAAGAAAGTATCTTTCTACAGATAATAAATATTTATGCCCTAGTTCCCAGTGTGTATAAGAGAAAGCCAGTGACCTGGATAATGTGTAGATAATGTGTAGCTGAGTGTGGTGGTAGGTGGTGGGGGCTCTGTAATCCCAGTAACAGGTTTGAGGCCAGCTTCTACAACTTAGCAAGACCATGTTTCAAAACATAAAGGTCTGGAGCATAGCTCAGAGGTAGAATGTCCCTGGGTTCATTCCCCAGTATGAGAAGGAGAGAGGGAGGTAGGGAGAGAAGAGAAGAGAAGAGAAGAGAAGAGAGAGAGAGAGAGAGAGAGAGAGAGAGAGAGAGAGAGAGAGAGAGAGAAAGGAAAAGAGAGAGATGGAAAGGGAAAGGGAAAGGGAAAGGGAAAGGGAAAGAGAAAGGGAAAGGGAAAGAGAGATGGCTTGCTTTCATTGTTCCCTTAACTCGATTATGTTTTGGGGAAGAGAAAGGGAGCATTTAGGGAAATGGTGGTCTATTGCCCCCCTTCCTTTTTATTTAAGGATGATACACAAAGGAACTATGGCAAGTGATCAAAGTTCAGGAAGCTGGAATTGCTGGGTGAACCTGCATGGCCATAGACTGGCTACAGTTGAGTTGTATTATGGTATATAAGCCTATTTTGGCAACCAGAGTTTGGTTGAGAAATATTCAGGGACTTTGGTCTTCTATGTCTTTGCCCCATTTCATCCTCATTTTCATCTCCTTTCCCTAGTTCCATATTTTTACCTGTCTAGTGTATAAAGCATACACTAATCTCTCACTCCAGACCCTATAAACTAATTATGGACCCACATAAAAGCAGTGTGGCCAGTGGTTCTGAATTTTGACTCCCTGATGTCAACTTCCATGCCCTCTCTTTTGCACCATGCTCCTCTCTTAGTTTCTCATAACATTATTCTCACTATTCAATAGGTTGTATCTTATGTCCATCTTACCTGAAAGTCTCTGCCCACACTATCCTCTTTTCAGGTCCCAGCAAATGGAACAATTTGTGTAAAGACCTGATGGGAAGATACAGCCACCGTGTTGCCTGGCTAACACCTGCCTACTCATTCTGTTAGCCTCAGCTTCACAAACACCTTCCAGGGCCCTGCAATATGAAACATATCTCTATTGTATATTTATCATCTGTAGCAGTATTTATACTAGTATTTTTATTCAGTTCATATATGTGTTCTCCACTAATCTGAAAGCCTCATGAAAGGAGGAATAATATTATTCCTTTTACCACTGTGTCTCATGCTCCTACTCTCTGACTTAAGACATATTTCATACACACAGGCACAATAAAAGAAGAAATGAATGAATAAGTGAACAGATAGATCATTTTTCCCTTTGGCAGTGCTAAGGATGAAACCCAGGTCTTTGCACATGCTAGACAAGTTCTTTACCACTGAGCTACCCTCAGTCCTCTATTACTTTATATCTCCTTGAACCTTAGGCTTAAAGACAATAATTCCTATAACAGGAGTGGGGCCTGCTATTCTTTTCTGTAATAGTTGCCATGATGGCTCTTCAGAAAGCAATTGACTTCAATTATGTCCTAAACTGACCCTTTGGATGGAACTGAGGAATAATGGAAGACAGAGAAATGATTCTGAATGGTCCTGTTGGGTCTAATTATCAGTAAAAGAAGTGATTGAGAATTAGATTTGGATAGGCCTGTACTCCCCAACCTGAACCATAGTGTCTGCTTATTATATATGTACTGTGGTTTGTTTGGGCTTTTGGCAAACTGGTCTTCATGCCTACTTATCTTCCTTGAAAGAAGGTAGGAATAGGCTCAGATTTGTGTCTCAGAAGGACACCATGTCTGAAGAAATGTGGGGATGCTCAAAAACACTGGGAGACCAATCCTTCATGGTTTGTTTGTTTTTTCTTTTTTTTTTCTGGATGAGCAACTTATGTTCCCTCTGACCCAGGAATGGGGTATGTTAACCCGAAGGGTGTTCCCTATCTTTATGAACAAGCACTCATTTTCTACATCCTATCTTTGATGCTGCTATAACAAGCACTCATCTTCTAAGGGGGAGTGGGATTTAGACAGAAAAAAAAAAAGAAAAAGAACTCCTTAATTTCCAAAGGGACCTGGGAGATATCTCTTATTTTTCAAGCACAGTTTACATAATAAAAAAAAACCAGCAGGCAGCTGAGACACCTATGTGAAGTTCTGTCACTGCAGAGTAAGTAAAAAGGAAGTGAAAAGGGGCCACTGAGCTACTACATGGCTTTAAAGTTTATAAACCGCCAGGAACAGCATCAGCTGCCCCCTATTGCCACTGGAATCTGCATAGCTTGGGCAGTTTACCCTGCCACCCAAAAATGGGGAGCCATGGCAAATAGGGCAGACCAAATTTATGCCTTCTTGGTCCATGAAAGTGAAGAACAAGAGTTTAACTAAAACACACACATACACATATTTGGAAAGAGGGTAAGAAAAAGAAATTTTAGTAAAACTACCAATATTGCTGCCTCTAAGGTCCTTTTATTGTTGCCAAAAATGTCTTGAGTGAAGTGTTGATTCCTCAAGTACATGATGGAAAAGAATTTCAACATGCACCAGTCAGAGACATACACAGAGGTTTATTTAAGAAAGTAGAAAATATATATTCAAGGGAGAATGCGGGCTATCTCAAGTGGGAAAGAGACTCTTTGGGGGGTTTAGGGATCTTCTTTTATAAGGGGCTTTCATAAGGGTCAGGCAAGAGGAGGTTTGTGAAGATACGCTCAGTCTGGTAGTCTCAAGGTGGGTTTTGGTGGTCTGGTAGTCTGGCTATCCTTGGGGTCCTCAGGTCACCATTATCTGATCAATAATTAAGCTGATGAGTCTCCTAAATTATAGGTTTCTCAACATTTCATATATGTCTTGTTAACAATGCCAACGGGAATTATAGTTTCTTTTAGTTAACTATAGTTTATACAAATATACCAGGTCTTTGGGAGAGATATTCCTGGGAAAGAGAACTGGTTTGGGGAGTAAAAGTATGAAGAACTTTAGCACCCAGGTTCTTATATTAAAGTTCTATTTTACTTTTACTTCCCGTCTATCTTTTTTCTACCTATTTACTTCTTTTACCATACATTAGATTGTTTGAAACAAGGTTTCACTAAGTTGCTGAATCTGGCCTCAAACCAGCAGTATTCCTATCTCAGCTTCCCAAGAAACTAGGATTACAGGTGTGTGCCACTGTGTCTGGCTGGCTTCTAAGTCTTTTAAATTTACATTTTTGTTTTGGCCACTATGCTTTCAATTCCCAAAGATTTATTCTTATTTTCATATTATTTATCTTTCATAGCAACCATCTTTGTATGTGCACCCACACAAAGCTATAGATAGACATTACATCTTGTTAAATTTCTATGAAGAAATTATTTAAAATCTTCTTACTTCTGGGAAGATGGCGACTGAGGGAAGTAGCACATCTCATCCCACTGACACTTAAAACTGAATTGCTGCAAAGACAGTGTTTTGACAAGAGAAAAAAAGCAGCAAAAAAAAATTGAACAAAGCAATGAAAAATTGAAAGGTGGCAGAAACAAAGCCAGAAGACAGAAGAGAGGAAAGCAAAATACCCCTCGCACTGCCCCTGGTGAATGGCTGAGGCCATGGGAGCCCAGTGGTGCCATCTTGCCTAACTATGCCTTAGCACTACACCCTCCAGAGATCCCCAGCAAAGAAGTCAATGACTTCCACAACAAAGCAGTGAAAAACTCAACAACAACAACAAAAAAAAAAAAAAAAAACAAAGAAAGTTGAAAAGTGGCAGGAACAGAACTAGAAAAAAAAATGTAGAGGACTGTATAAGCTCTCCACGCCTTGCACCTGGAGAATGGAGCCCAGTGACACCAGTGCTGTCTTATCCAGGAAGCACAGGAGCTGGCAGCTACTGGTACCATGGCTTTTAGAGACCTCCAGGAAGAAACTGTGGATTGTTGTGAGACCGGTGACTGCAGACCATCAGTGAAATTGGTCACAATTTTGCTCCACGCTCGACAGGGACCTGGCTGGATCTGGAAACAGTGGCTGCAGCTAAACCCATCTTTTCTGGCAGCGATCCAGAACAGCAAGTAGCACCCATCAGCAGGACTGTGAGTTAATCAGCCGTTCCAGCAGGAAATGGCTGTGCTTGGATACAGGGACTTGTGTGGCAAGGAAATAGACTTGTGGGGGCCTGAGACTCTGCATATCACCCCTGCAGAGGTGCAATGGGGACTATTATCAGAGATAGCAGAAATGTGATTTAGTAGCTATCCCCTAGAGGCAGGTGGGAGGGAACTGCAGTTAGCAGTTTGAGGAGCCCTTGTAGGATCCCTAGGGATTGCTGTGGGACATCCTTTCCTGGTGTCTGGGGGAAATAACTCAGCCTACTGAGTTACAGTAAACTTGTGCCTGGCTGTGTTTAGGCAATACATGCACCAGCACAAGCACCAGAAACTAACAAGGGCCCCTGGGAGTGTGGAACCCCAGGACAGGAGTGGTGTCCCTGGGGCTAAGGAAGAGATCACTGGCCTGGAACTGTGGAATCTCTCCCTGCAGACCTTAGGCCTAGGGCAGAGAGTGGCAGCAGCAGCATCTAGACTAGACTGCACCAGGAGGCCAGGGGCCCTGCAGGCTGTCACCTGATCCCAACCCCAAGCTGGGAATCCAATATTCTCTCCACCAGCAGAGTTTGTACCTGGCGTGCAAGTATGCTAGTGACTGAAAGTACCTCATGTGACCATAACAAGCAGATATGGAGTGGTATCCCAGGGGCCATCAAAGCTCAGCGAGCCTGTCCATAAATTTGGAATGTAGCAACCACTGGCTTTGCCGAGCCTAAGCCCACAGGTAAAATCTTCTTAAATTTATTTCCTCCAATTTTCTCTATCTTCTCCATGTCCACCTGTCTCATTATTCATAAGAAACAGAGAAATATAGCTAGAGAGAAAAAAGAAAGAAAAAGAACCTCATGAAAATGAGGAGAGAGACCTGTAGATGGAATAGTGAAAAGGGAAGAGGGGAGGTAGGACAGGAGGAAAAGGGGAGGTTTGGGAAAGGGCACGGAGCAAATAATGGTATGTGCCTATATGAATGTTATCACCATGAATCTCATCATGTATGGAGAGGGGAAGGGTGAGCAGGGACGCAGACCAAGTGATGCTGTGTGTATAGATGGATGTATCACTATGATTCTCCCTATGATGTATAAGTACAATTCTTTAAATAGAAAAAAAAAAAAAGAACCTCTTTATACTTATCATGGCTCTGGAATTTACTCTTTGTTGTTATTGTTGTTTTCTTGTTGTGTTTATTACCTAGAGTATGTTGCCTGGCCTGTGTACTTTTTTTCCTCATTTGTGAAAAACACCTCAAAGAGTAAGAATGAGGATTACTTAACATGTATGAAAATCTTTTAAAAAGTGCCTGACACAGAGCGCTAGGTATTAGACTGGGGGTATAGCTCAGTGGTAGAGCACTTTCCTGGCATACGTTTGACACTGGATTTGAGCCCAAGTACCCCTATCCCCAAAAGCCAGGTCTTAGCTAGAATATTTATTTACTTTTGTCTGTCTTCTATTAACCCTTAGTCACTGCTGGATATTCATTGTCTACAAATATTTATAAATAGAAGACTGTGTTTTCTATATTATTTCTAGAAATTCCCTGAATAGATGGATTATAAACACTGCTAAAGGAATACTTTGAGTTTTGCTCTTTAGAGATACTTGGATAGTTCCATATCCTTCTCCCAAGTGTCCAGGGAACCCTGTTCATACCCATGCTATAAGATGAGTAGATCTTATTCACTGGCAGGATTTATCTTGAAGAGAGTGGCCAGGACAGTAGGTAGTCCTAGCCTTATCCTACAACTCATATAAAAGGGTACAAAAATATTCTGCTCATAGAGACCAGCCACCACACATAAGTAGACAACAATGTCTTGGTATAAACTCCCTCTGTGTATTAGCCATTCACCAGGTAATTCTATTTCTTTTCTATCCAAATATTTATATTTTGGATTCTTCTTTTTTGACTCTCTGTATCTGCTGGTTTGGGAATGGAATTTCCCCCCGCACCCCTAAAGAGAACTCACACAAAGACATTTACTGTGTTAGCTCTGAGCTATGCTCCCCAATCAGCAGAAAGCCACCCACATTATTTCAAAAATTCTGTTAAAATTTTTCCCTTGTTAAATTCCCCTTCTTCTAATATCCCTCCATTCTACCCTAATGTTCTTACAAAATTATCCTCTCTTCCTGTTTTTTAGTGGAAGAAATGTCAGTACATTGGGATGCTATAATAAATTACCACAGACTGTGCAACTTAAGCAAAAAACGTATCTTATAGTTTTCACAGTTGTAGAGACTGGAAGCCTGAAATCAGGGTGCTGGCATGGTAGGGTTCTGGTGAGGGCTTTCTTGTGGGTTATGGACTACTGACTTCTTATTGGATCCTTACATGGTAGAGAGTTATCTGGTATCTATTTTTAATCAATCCATTCATGAGGATTCCAGTGTCCAAATTCCAGTGACCTTATGACCAAATTACCCCCAAAGACCCCACCTCCTGACACTATTATAATGGGGATTAGGATTTGAATGTATGGATTTTGAGAGGATACAAATATTTAGTTTCTTATTTACTCTGAATGATGAGTCAAATACTTTAAATTAAACTTACATGCTTTACTTTTTAGGAAGATGATGTTCTATGCTAAAGGGATAATTTGAGTTTTGCTACTTAGGGATATTTGGCTAGTTGCAGGTGTGCATATCCTTTTCCCAACTGTCCAGGAAATCCTGTTCACACCCATGCTATAGACACAGTCACACCATATACTAAGCAGCTTCTTCACCACCTCTACCACTATGGTAGAACGGGAAGGAGTATCTTCCAGTGTGCAGTCCCTGACAGTGCTTGATGCATGCTCAGTGTCTTACCTGGCTCTACATATTCACCTATTCTCTACCTCCCTATGCAACATAAATATTTGATGCAGTATATAAATTCATAAAAAACCCAGTACAGTGGAATTTTAAGAAATCTGGCCCAAAGAATATGTTCAATAGTGTTAGTATATAACACTAGTTAAAGGAGAGAACAGTGAAGAAGAGGTATCATCCATGCCCTCAAGGTCAATTCTATTGTGCCAATTATACTACCAGTTTGTCAGGTAGCCCTGGGAAACCACAAAAAAAAAGACTAAAACACATGGGAAACATCTACTTATTATATATAATGCTCTTGAAAATATGTGCAAACACATCTGGAAAAACAATAGTATTATATGTTTGGTTATGGTGGCAGCTGGGTGGATGTGTTCTGTTGCCAGAAACTCAAAACTACTATAAAATATATTAACTACTTTGTGCCTTTTAGGCACAATGTGCTTAAAACATTTTACTGAGTCTGGTTCTTTTCCTTTCTAATTCAACCATATTTGAGTGTCCATTTGAGACGGAGACTTACATAGTTTATGAGGCTAGTGCATTTGTTACAAGTATCAAAAGTTTTTGTTGTTGTTGTCATTTGTTGTTGGTTTTTCTTTTCTTTCTTTCTTTTTCTTTTTTTGATGTGTGGCACTGGGGATTGAACTCATGAGCATTCTAACTCTGAGCTATACCCCCAGCCCTATTTTATCTTATTTTTTTGAACTAGGATCTCTTTAAGTTGCCAAGGATCTCACTAGGTTGCTGAGGTTGTAATCCTCCTGTCTCAGTGGAATTTTTATTTTTATATTCTAATTTGTATTTCTAAAGAATAAAACAAGAAACATAAACAGTGGTACAAACACTGGTTTACTGAGTTGACCTCTTGGGAAGTGGGCAATGCTACATTTATAATCGCTTCCAATGTCATCTTATACATTAAAGTTCAAATTCAGATTGTGAAAGGTTTAATTCTGCCTATTGTATATAATTAATAAAAGTTAAGCATGAAAATTAAAGAAGATTGTAATCACAAAATTTATCCTTTTTCCAAAAAAAATATATAACTCTTGGTGTTCAATTTATGTCAATGAATGATTCCAGCTACAGAGTTCTATATACTAGAAGGTAAAACACCCCCAAATACACATGCACGCACCCCCCCACACACACATATGTAGTTTAAAAGAAAAACATAGGTGCATTTTCACTTGCTAGGGTAAGCTAATATATAGAAGGAAATATTCTATAATAGGTTATTTTTATTCTCTCTAAATGAAATTATTAGTATTATTTAAATTCATGTTTTCTTAATGTAGGACCTTAAATCCTGAAATCCTCAAAACTGGAACCCATTCTTCAAAATGATATCCCTGCTATTATAGTTTTGATGGAAACCCAAGCCAGTAGGTATTAGTTATTCCTACATTCCATAGCAACCTATGAGAATACTTGTTTTAGTGAGTGCTACTTGCTGCTTTAAAAAATTAAAATCCTCATATCCAGGGACTTAAAATAGAACTTTATGACTCATCTACCTAATGGTCAAATGTAACTTCCTCTAACCAGGCTTGTCCCAGCTTGTTGTTCCACTGTCCTCTTGGATCTCAGAATCCTCTGCGTCCCCCTAACACCCCCACGCCCCAAGAGAAGGGAAGAATGAGCATGGAGAAGGCTTGCACATATTTTTTACACACCTAGCCTCTTTTCAATGATATTCTTTGCTTCTACTTATATTCCACTGGCAAAATTTTGTCATATGTCCTGACCTAGATACAAGGGCAGGGGCAGGAAATGTGGTCTCTCTCTGAGCAGTCACTTCCCAAACCAACTCTATTCCATTAATGGGAAACCTAGGACTTTAGTGGAAAAACAACCATTCTCCTGTCCCTAAAATAAGAACTGAGAGAGGTCCAAGAGTCATCTAGAAATGGTTTCTGAGGTGTGATATATAGGAAAGTGCTGTCAGGATCACTAACTGTTCCTCCATTCTCCTCCTATCCTACCCAACCCCAAATATAATTATGCACTGCATAATGACAAACTGCATTTTCAAGAGCGGTCCTATAAGATTAAATCACCTAGTGATATCATAGCCATCTTAGTTTGTATAAGTATTCTGTATGATATTCACACAATGACATAATTGGCTAAGCTGCATTTCTCAGAATGTATTCCTGCCCATCATTAAAAGGCTAATGATTATAATACGTTTTAAATACTGAATTTAGAAATCTGATTTTTCCCTGGACATGAATCATTTCCTAACCTTTACCACACAGCAGTATTGTCAGCATGAAAGGACATAACAAATATAAAAGAACCTTCCAAACTGTGGAGTGCTGTGTACCCATATTTGAAGACACTGACATGTATCTGTTGACCCTCGCATAACTTTTTTCTTCATTGAAATTGCATGTCTGTCCTGGTTACTGTTTTGTGTGATGTAGAGCAAACACTCCTCATTTTCTAAATGTCTTGATCATGGGGAAAATTATAGTCATTAGTGAACATATTAAATTATATCAAACACTGAACTCAAAGTTTCTCCTGAACACCAACTAGGTTTTGGTTAAAAAAAAAAAAAATGTAGACTTCAGGTCTGGGGAATTCTCTCTCTAGCTCCCTTCAACAGGGTACCTCTTCAGGATAGTGTAATATGTTGACAAATTTGGAAGGGTATCAATAAATGTGAGGGTTTGATATCAGACTATGGACTTGAGTCAGAGAGTGTAAAATATCAGACCAGTCAAAGAAAGAAAAGCATATTCCCTCAAAGTATAGCTTTGATGTGGCAAGTCTCCCCTGAATACCCTCATGTAAGCTCAGGCCAGCTTTGTGGCCCCGAAATGCAAGCCTCCTTCACAAAGTAGTAGTGGTCATGTGTTTACTAAAGGTTGTACAGGGAAACCCCAAAAAGGGTCTGTCACTCACCATACATCAGACAACTTTAGAACCTGCCCTGTGGACATTTCAGCTATCATTCTATCATACATCATTTCCTTGTTTCTGTTATCCTCCTGTCAGCCATTAAATTTCTTCTGACCCCGCTCCTGCCCCCATAGTCTTACTCTTCGGGCCTTTACTTTTCATTTCCTTGTTTCTTGTAGAAAAGTTCAGCTATGTCCCAACTCTTCTACTTCTGTAATTCCATACCTATCACCTACTCAGCAAACTCTCCCTTATGATACAACTCACCTTCCTGGGAGGGAGTGTGGCATGATAACTTACACATTTGGAAGTGCTTTTCTTCCTCTTTCAGGCATATGAGTGTATGGCATTGTGTGATGCACTAGATCCCCAGTGATGGTTAAGAACCAGACCTTGCCAGATGTGTGGTGCATGCCTACAATCCCAGTACTTGGGAGACTGAAACAGGAGGATCACAGGTTCAAGGTCAGCCTGAGCAACTTAGTAAGATCTCAGCAACTTAGTGAAACCTTGTTTCAGAATAAAAACTAAAATAGATCTGGGGCCTAGCTTAGAGGTAGAAACCCCTTGGGTTCAACCCCCAGTACAAAAAAAAAATCAGACCTTGTTTACACGTCTCTCTCTCTCTCTCTCTCTCTCTCTCTCTCTCTCTCTCTCTCTCTCTCTCTCTCTCTCTCTCTGTCTTCTGGTTCAGAAGACAGGTTTCTGTCAAGGTTTAATTGTTCATCATGCTTTTAACATTCATCTTGTTTTGCCTTCATTTAAAAAAGTCCTTATCTAAAGATAGCCTTTCTTATCTGCACTTGGCAGCAGAGGACTCAGGGACTGTAAAATGTCACTTCCATAGTATCACACAGTGGACTCGGGCAGAAGAGAGTTCACAAACCATACTTTAAGCAAAGTGATTTTGCTTCTATGACAGAACACTCACAAGCCATCCAAAAAAAATTCCAAAAAAGACAGAGGTTTTATCACTAAATTTGGAATTTGGGGTGTTCTCCTCTCTGCAGCAAGAACCATAACAATGTCCGAAACTTGCACCTCCCAGGCCTCTGAGCAAGGAAAACAGCAGAAATCTCCCAGCCGATCTTGCCTCCTCCTGTTCTCACTTCCAACCAGTCTGATCTGTAAAAAATAAACTTTATGCCTTGAATCTGTAATTTGGAACTAGCCTTCGTGGAGACAAGAGTACCGGCCCTCCCAATATCCAACAGAGAGTGCTGGGCCTGCTTCACTTTCTCTGATGCTTCTTCCATTCTGGCAGAATTGCTGATGGAAGCTAAACTAGGCCTTCTATCCAGGCAGTTGTGCAGGTTTAATCGAGAGTCTGCCTGACAGACCAGACAGCACTGAGGCTCAGGAAAGCAGCTCCCGCACTGTGATAAAGAACTGATCAATGTCTCATTATTCTTTCATTTATTGGTACTTCTCCTCCTCTACCCCTCCCACCATCCCCTCCTGAGTATGTGCAGCATCAGAGGCTTGGACAGCAAGATTGCTCCTACCAGATACTCTCTTGCACATCTCCACAACCAGGATGCAGTTTTCGTTTGGGGACTTGGAGGACTGGATAGTCAGCTGCACCAGACTGTCCTGTGGAAAGAGGAAAAAGCCCAAGACATTTGGTCCTGACCCACAGGAACGGTCCCATGTAATAGTTTTTTCATCATCTTCCTAAACTTTGGGACTCTCTTTTCTTCTTTTTGAGTGTATAATTCCTGTACTGTTTGAGTCAGTAGCTGAAAGAGGTACATTAAGTAATCAGTGCGGCAAAAAGAAGTTTTAGTCTCTCACTTCCGATATTTAGGTTTTTCCATCATCCTAGTTTAGGGTCAACCTGCACACTATTGACATTTTGAGCTGAATAATTATGGGGATTTTCTATACATTGCAATACGTCTAACAGAATTCCTTGTCCCAACCCACTAGATACCAATAGCACCTCCCCTCCACAGTTGTGACCACCTGAACATCTGAAAAACATTGCCAAATATCCCCTGGGAGTGAATAACACCTAGTTGAGAAACATTCGTACAAATAATCAGCTCCAAACTGGCACTACCGTATTATTTTCCTTCGTCACTATCATTGCATTGCTGGCAGCAGCAGTAGCAGCAGCAGCATCATTAACCATCTTCACAAACATTCACGGTGATCAACGCCCTCATTTAACCACTTTATTGAAGCCTAGGTGCCTGGCATATTTCCAGAAATTTATAGTAATAAACTCAAGATTCCTTAGAACCCTAAAAGGTAAGTACTACTATGCCCATTTTAGTCATGAGGAAATTGATGGCCAGGGAGCTAAAGTGACTTCCTTAAGATAAGCCAGAACACAACTGTGTGTCTCTTTGACATCACAGGGAACTTTTATTCAGTATGATCATCTGCCATATGCCTCAATTTTATCCCATTATCTGCAACTCCTGTAGCTCCTGGCAAAGGTCAGGTGCAAGCTTGGCATTTCCATAAATCTTTGTAAAGAACAAGAATCAAGTCACTCGGCTTAGTTCAAGTAATTCAAATTAATTTGCGCCTTGTCTGTTGAGGCAATAAATAATTTTTTTTGCAACACAGAATTAAACCTAGATTTCTGGCTCTATCCTTGACCAGCTTTGTGAGCTCAGACAAGCCACTTGACCTTTCTAAGCTTGTTACACTTTATTTGTAAATGAGCATGTAAGAAGACAAGAACCATGCCTGGTTATAGTTAGCACTCAGTGAAAACTGGCTATCATTAGATGTTCTTAGGCCTCTAATTCTTTATCTCTTTTTTTCTTGTCCCTCATAAACTCAGGGTAAATTTACATACTTCTCTGTTTTTCTTGCAAAAGCAATTGATTAGGTGTTATGTTTGCTTAAGAAAGAGTAGAATCCAGGTCTTCTGGGCTAGATAGAAAGATGGAGAAGGGGTGCTTCTCTCAACTGTTCTCCTAAAAAATGAAAACTTGTCTTGGGAAGAGTCCTATCTGGGTGTCAGAGGCCTTAAATTCCAGCTTTGGCTCTCTAACATATCAGATGCACTGATATTGGACAAGTCATGTACTCTTTCTCAAAGTCCCAATTTTCTGATCTGCACATTAGGCTAGAATATCAAAGCTCCTAAATCAGCATGTTTTATAACAGACAATTTTTACTGATTTATTACTATTAGATGTTTGGAGATTGAACCCAGGGACATTCTGCCTCCAAGGTATACCCCAGCCCTGAATTTTACTACAATGCATATATTGGGGGCTTTGTATGTGTTCTTTCTTCCAAGCTGCCTGGGTGGGCTAATGCCAGAGAGTGGTCTGGCTCATTCCCTAGAGTAGCATTCAGGATGATTGGCATGCATTCTTGCCCACTGCTGTTTATCAGATACCCTGCCCAAAATTAAAGATGAGAAAATTAAATAAATGCATTTTTACTTTATGTATACTTTATTTTCTCCTACATAAACAAAAATTTCCAGCAACCTGTAATTCCCACATGTACCTCTGTCGAGAATGCTTTTCTTAGGTGGTAAGCAGGACATGCAATTAGGATTCATAAACAGCTAATTAGACTTCATGAATACATATATAGAGTTGATTGGCTGGACATGTTTTAAATACGTTTTAAATACATCTCCTCTTGACTAATAACCTGAAGTTACCTGAAGTGAACTGACTTGCAAGTCAATACATCTGTTTAGAACCCTTCTGACTTTAATTAGGTATCTTCATAGAGTCCTAGATTATTGCTGAGGGATAGTGATAAGGAATTAATGAAAGTATAGAAAATAGAGAAGTAAGGCAAGAAAAGATGATGTGGTGGGGAAAGCAGGAGGATTTGGAGAATGGACTAAGAAGACATGTCAATGCACTAGGTATTAGTAAGGGAAGGTTATCTATCTGTCTCTCTGCCTGTATCTCTGATTATCTGACACACAGCCTTTGGGGCACTTTTGTCAGTGTTACTGGAAACAGTTCACACCATCACCTTTATTTATAAGGCAGAGTGTTATTGGAAAAAGTATTTGCTCTGCAAAGAACACAAATGTGCTCTCAGTTCCAGTTTAGCCCTTTATTCACCTTGGTTTGCTTCTTTAGCAAATGAGGGTAGAGTTCTTACCTCCTAAAGGAACTGCTCCACTCATTTGCAATCAGGGAAGGCAGAGCAACATCTCACAGCCATGCCAAAGCCCTCCCACTGCCCTACTTGCTCTTTGAGCTCCATGTTTCGTAATGGACTCCCCTGATGGTTCAAGAAGAGTCAACAAGGGATTTGGTGATCCTCTCCCACCTCAGTTCAATTTGTACCTCATTTTTCTTCATTTCTTTCACTTCCATCTCTTCAGAGAGAGTTAGATAGTAAAATCGTATAAGTCTTTGAAATCAGTCATTCACAATCAAGTTCTACCCACCTATGGAGCTTATGGGAGACTTACATTAAACAGAAGGCATATTATCAAAAACATGCTTATGAATTTTGTTAAGTGCTGTGCAGAAAATTTGAAAGTATTAATTAGCAAAAAATGCTAGACTGGAAGGAAAGCTTTTTCTAATGAAGTGCCTTTCAAATACCTAAAAAACAGCTGGGAATAAACCAAGTCAAGCATGAGAAGGGCAGAGGATAGAGAAGGAAGTGCAGGTGTAAGGCCTCAGATAAGGAAGAGGCTAGTGTCTTAAAGGCATTGAAGGGACTTTATAAACAGGTATGGGGAGCGGGAGAGGAAGTGGCAAAGCATAAGACTGGGGACTAAGGAAAGAGAGAGGACAGACACAGTAAGAAGTTGGTATCTAATCTGCAAGGGAAAGCTCTTCAAACATGTTCTCAGGGATGGTGACTTCCTTTTTAAACTAGCATCATTCCAGTTCCTAAATGAATACCATGGTGGTTTGTTCTGTCTCACTTCTTGAGTCCTTTCCTCTACCACTGGTTCTTCTGGCTAGGCCTGAGTACTTGCCCTGCCCCTCTGCTGAGGTTGTCTTCTTCAAAGGGTGAGGTGAGTAATAGCTTGTGTGTGTAGAACTTTCCAGTGAACTATTTGCAAAACATGTTTTGTCAGTGGTCATTCCACCCCCCAGCCTCTGCCTGGAGGGCTTCTTCTCATCACACATCCATATATGCTCTTGTCCTTGATAAAGCTTATGCTGCCTTTGTCATTTCTAGTTGCTCCATCTTATTCAGCTTCCAACAGAGAAGGTAGAACAACTGTCATCTCTCTATACATGTGAACCCCACATTCACAGACCCCAACTGATATGAGAGATGTGTGGACTGGGCCATGGACAAAAGATTGACTTGGCTGAGTTGGAGACACTAGTTGCATGATGCTCCTGGTTGGCCATCTGCCTCTCCATCACTGGCTGTGCTTCACAGACCTTTTGCTTCATGTTTTTATCCTATTGTTCATACAGAAGTCTTGACATTGACGGTGACCCTAATGACAGTGGTCCTTAAATGACAGTGCTTGGAAAGAAGCAATGGGTCTGCCCAGCATTGTGTGGTATCCACTTGGATGGCATCTGGAGGGTCTATAGGCCCTGCCTGATCCAAAAGGACTCTGTGACAAGACTGAGGGGCACCTTCAGAGTGTGATGCTAAGAGTCAGTATGCATATGCTCTGCCTATGTGTTCCTTGTTTGTGATGGTTAATCTGGACTGTCAACTTGATTGGATTATGAAGCACCTAAGACTATGTGACTTGGGGTGTTGATGAGATTATTGGTTTATGTAATGGCAGATTGAAGGGGAAGTCTTGCCCTGAATGTGGGCAGCACTGTTCTGATAGGTGTAAGACTTGGATAAAAAGGAAGAAAGCTGTATGAAGGCACGTGTGGTTCTTCCTGAGAAAAGCATATCTGCTCTTGCCTGGGATATTGGCCTTCAGCTCTTCTAACGAGACTTCACCATCATTTCTCCAGAGAATTTCTTGGCCTTTCTATCTTGGACTGGGGCTGCATTACTGGTTGCTCTGATTCTGGGTCTCCAGCTCCTGGATGACTCAACCAATTTCAGTTTCCTCCTGTTCTCTGCATGCAGGCAGCCATTACTTTGGACTGAAACCTGATTTGATAAATCCTTTTTTATCCCATGAGTTCTGTTACTCTAGTGAACCATGACTAATGCACTGTTCTTTCCCTTTAAGACCCACCAACTGCTCTTCTTTATCATGACCCCTTGCTCTCACTACATACTCACCTACACTTTCAAGAACTTTCTTTTGCCAGGAAATCTGTTTCCTTATCAATTGTTTTTTTTTATCTACCCTTCATTTGATAAACATATGATGTATATTCTTTTAACTTTATGAAGACAATAAGTTATGATTCCTAAAATCAAAACTCCATTTCCAAAGACTATTTTGAAGCATGAAAGCCCAAATGTCTCTGTTGCTCTGATGATGCATCTAGTCACACCTTCCCTGAGGCATGAGGGTGGAAGGCCCTGAATTATGCACTGGCAGATGTAGAGGATTAAAAGGACATGATGGTTGGTTCTTTAGAACATAGCCCTTATTGGTTAGCAAAGGTTTTTAACTGAGGGTAACTCCTAGTATTATTTAACAATAGCCTCCTCTCACCCGTTCTTTAAAAATTTCCACCAAATATCAGCCTGAAAAATTAACTAAACAGCAACCCGAATAGAATCAAACATACCCTTTCCTGTGTTAGTAATTTTGTCAAGGCATTCATTTATGATGGCTTCAGCCATTATTCCAACAACTCACTAAAGAGCATTTCATTTAGGCATAGATATGCCGGTCATTGGTTTTAGTTAGGAGATAGAAAATCCAAAGTCATTGGTCTTCACATATTTGCATGGATGAGATTCAGGCCATTGACCATTCAGAGTATCTGATTGCTAAGAAAGAAGGCTTTTCCATACATCAGCTATTCAAAATAAACAGTCAGGACTCTTGAACAAGCCCAGCACAGGCAGGTATATGCATATTTTTAAAAAATACTTTTATTGGTGCATTATAATTATACATCATAATGAGGTATAAAGTGATAGGAATACATATATACACACAACTATTGGAGCATTTCCTTCTGGGTATCTCCCCTTTTCCCCCATTCTTCATACATGTCTTTGAGATTGGCATTGCCAATTAATAATACAAAGCATTATTCTGTTATCTTATTTATGTCTCTATCCTCCCTTCCTCTACCTCTAAGCCTCCTCCATTGGAGTCTATTCTCCTTTATCTGAGGTTACCCTTGTTTTCCAATTTCTATCTGGTTTCCACACATGAGAGAAAATATACAACTATTTGCTTTTTTGAAACTGATTAATCTCACTTAGAATAATATTCTCAAGTTCCATGCATTCTCCTGAAAATGACATAATTTTGTTCTTCTTTATGACTAAGTAAAATCCCATCGTGTGTATATCATACAGTTTTGTGATTGGTTCTTCTGTTGGACACCAAGGCAGGTCCCTAATTTGGCTACTGTGAATTATGCTGCTATAAATATGGATATTTGTGTATCTCTATAATATTCTGACTTCAATTTCTTTGGAAAGATGTCCAGGACAGCTATTGCTAGGTCATATGGTGGTCCCATTCCCAATCTTCTGAGAAACCTCCACATTGATCTCCATAGCATCTGTACTAGTTTGCAGTCCTACCAACAATGTATAAGTTTTTATTTCCCCACATCCTTGTCAGCATTTATTATTATTTGTGTTCTTGATGATTGCCTTTCTAACTGGAGTTAGATGGATCTTAGTGTAGTTTTGATTTGCATTTCCCTGATTGCTAATGATGTTGAACATTTTTTCATATATTTGTCGACCATCTGGACCATTTGTATTTCTTCTTTTGACAAGTGTCTATTCAGTTTAATTTTCCATTTTTTAATTGGGTTAAGACAGAGAACAGATCTGTTTTTCTCATCATGCAACCTCAGTGTCTAGTGGGATAGACAAAGTATGTTGTATGTCCATCTGTGGACATTTCCTGATTAAGGTAGATGTGGGGACAGAATGGCAGAAGGGAAAGACCTTGGTCCTTCAGTCAAAAGACCTAGTTTCTATTTCAATTTCTGAATTAACTTGCTATTTCACCATTGGGAAATAGTTTTTTTTCTCTTTGTGTCTCAATTTCCTTACCAGAAATAACTTATCTCTAATCTCTAAATGATCTTTCATGTCTAACATTCTGTTGACTCCCTAACAGATTTAACTCTGATCCCTAGCAACTCTGGTGAAATGTGTTAGGAGTGGGAAATCACTTGGTAGCAAGTAGGTGCCAGTCCCTAAGATGCTTGTAGGAAAAAATCAGATGCAAAGCTAGAATCATTCTTCCTTTTCAGCTGGCTTAAGTGGATCAAGAACTAGGATCCCAAAGTGTGACCTAAAAGCAGAGACAAAGAGCAATTAGAAAGATTTCCCTGCAGAAATGGGCCATGGAGTGAAACACTTCAAATAGCATATTTTGTTCTCAGTTTCCCTATCACCTAAGTGGTAAATCCCCAAGGTCATGTGAGGTTTTAATTGTTTCCCTTGCTCTATATTCTAAGCAAAAGCTAAATGATAGACAGAAGGATGGGGAGACCAAGGAAATGTTCCATCTCTTCTGAAACTTCTCCTTTTTTTTCCAAGTAAGATCTGAAGCTTTGGTGGACGGTGAACAAACTCATCTGATCCAATTGAGTGGGAATCTATTTCATAGACTAAAATGTATATGTGCATTAATGAAATGTAGCTTTACATTTCTATAATTGAATTTAGTTTCTGTTTTGATCTCCCATCTCTATAACAGCTAAAATTTAATTTTATTCATGTAAGAGTATACTGTCATTTCACCCCCTTCTTCAGTAGCTTTACAGCAAAATTGCAAGAGGCTTATGTGTGGAGTCTGTTTTTGAGCATAGTCATCTCTATATAACATCCTCTGAGATGACATCTGTTATTTCACTGGCCTCTGGTCTCAACAACTTCTGCACTTTCTTGGTGTATGTGCAGGTGAGGTCAATACATTCTTTTATGCATACTTTGTTTTCCCCCTAAACAACAAATTTAATATCCCTCACAACCCTCAAAGGTAGGTACTATATGCCCATCTTAGTGTGTGCAAAGGCCCAATGGCAGGAGGGGTCATGGTGAATTTCCAGGTCTGGAGTGGAAAGTGATGAAAAGTAAATCTAGATAGAAAGATTAGGGATAGACCCTGTAGGTCTTGTGGGCCTTCTAAGGAGTTCTTTAACATGGTCAGTGTTAATAAAGTAATGTGTAATGTGAAGAGGAAGCAGGTAGAGGAGTGATGCCTATCTGGGGAGTGGGGGAAATATCTGTGGACAGGTGATCTGGGTGTTAAAGGATTTTTTGTTCCTCTTTCAACCTAGTATAGTGGAAAGCATATGAAAAGTACAGGACATGGTATGTTCAGAGAGGTGAGAGTAAAAAGAATTCATACAGAAGAATACATACAGAATAGAAAGAAGTAATTTGGGGCCAAATCATGAGAGTTTTCTGGAACAAGCTTGGAATGATGTGCACTAGTTTCTTGAAATAGCCCCAAGCCAGTGAATGGTAGGGCAGGGCCTGGAATTCACGTCCAAAGGAATAGCTTGTCCAACATCCTCCTTGTAAGAAGAGAATAAGACACTTTCTATCCCTGACTTCCTCAGAATCAGACTTCCTTTGGTTCTCTAATGTGATTCGCACATACAACCACCCTACCTGTGGAAACTTTTGTTGGGTAAGGAAAAGAATATGAGGTGTAGTGTTCATATGCTATGGTATACTCAAACCCCAGGAGAATGAAGAAGATAAGTTTATGCCATACTTAGAGATAAGATTGTATATTAAATTCCTGACTCAGCAATAAAAAATATACATTTGGTGTCTTAAAACAATAGAAATTTCTACTGTCACCATTCTGGGGACCAAAAGCTAAAATTAGGTATTGGAGTACAGAAGCCTTCTTTGCTTCTTTTGGATTTTGGTGGCTGTAGGTAATTCTTGCCTTGTGGAAACATCACTGCAATCCTTGCCTCTGTCTTCACATGGCTTTCACTTCCTTCCCCTGTCTCTTCTTTGTATGGTTCACAAAGGAAAATTATACTCATATTTAAAACCATTCAGTTAATCAAGGATGATATACTTCTCTTGATTTTCTTAGTCTTATTTGTATCTCTAAAGATATTTTTTTTCCAAATAAGATCATGTACATAGATCCAGGGATTAGGATGTAGACATATATTTATGGGATCATCATTAACCCACAACAAACCAGTGTTAGAGTTTACCACTAAATTGTTCTTTTTACAAAGGTGCTTGCAGTAGTTTTACAAGACTTTCTAAGATATTAAATTGTTTTGCAGATCTTTGTCTATGCAAAAGTCAAGTGAGTAAAGGAAAATTCCCCGCACTGGCTAAACTTGTTACAAAAACCGTTGGCTTTTATTTATTCCCAAGTCTAGACCCAGTTAAATAGGTTTTAAGATTGCGTCAATCCAGTTTCAGTACAAACGTGTATGCCACTTCTGTAACCAAACAAAAGGAGGCAAGAGGCAAGAATCATATACTTATTAGAATTCTGAAGCACTGTAGCATCCAAAGAGCATTCACTGGTTTCTGGGCTTGAAACATGAACCCTGCCTGGTGAGATATTTCTATGTTAGTCACCAGTTGGTGGTTGTCTGATGCCCTTCTTAACAATAACCTGATTCTGAGAAATTGAATATGAAGTTTCTTTGTCACCCTCCTAATAAAAATTATCTTGAATGTGCCACTCAGAAGAATTCTTTGTAATTCCAGGCAAGGAAAAATTATTTCAGAAATATGTTCCCATATTCAACTGTGCAATGAATACAATTATTCTTATCCCCTGGCACTAAGATTGCAAATGTTACTGCATATTATAGACTGTATTTATCAAATGGAAGTCTTAGATATCCTGGCAGAATACCCAGACATAAGTTCAATTGGGACCTGCCTTATTTTCTTTTTGGTGTTAAGACTGTGGGAAAGGAAGATATTGAGGGTTTTTTTTTTTGTTGTTGTTGTTGTTTGTTTGTTTGTTTGTTTGTTTCCTTTTAAACCATATAAAAAAAAGGTAAATAGAAATGGGCCCTAAAAGATATTTGTCCATTAACAGAACTTTTGAAAATATTTTGTACAAAGAGTTCATCATGTTACCTCTATAAAACCCTCACAGAAGAAAACCATAGGATAGGAGTATATGGAAACTGGCCTAAAAATGGAGCTGGGACATTCCTAGTGTCTCATTCAAGGCATCATTGTCTTCCCAAACTCTTTTTGGATTTATAATCCAGGCTGCTTACAGGTAGAAGAGGCCAGGCTGGATTACAGACATTCAATGCACTGAAAAGAAGTGATTATAATTTTACTTACACTTCTTCTTTATTCTGCCGGCCTTAAACTCTATAGAATAATTAAAATACAGTGCCAGTGAAGGGTGAGACAAATGAACCCCTCTTGAGCCTATTTCAATGAACTGATACAGGCTATAATTAACAGCACTAATTTTCATACTGCATGTTAAAACCATGTATTTTCTTATGTAGGTTTAACATACTCCCTATGATGCTATTTTTTTTCTCTCTATAGAAAGCATACTTTTCCCCCACTCAGGGCCGAGTCATTAGTGACTGAATGGATTTTTTATATGTATGTATTCATGTTTCATAGGTTCTTGAATCACACAAGTCAAGGTCACACGCTATTTATCATACTCAGTAATTTCCAAATGCACATTAAATATAAACTGACATTTTTTAATTAGGCCTGTTAACTAGGACATTCCATCACATTTTCCAGATACATTTGTATGTATAGTTAAAACTATAAGTATAGCTATTTAAAAAATAAATTCTTTCCCTTAGAATTTTTCCCATTGCTTGTATAATTCAAATTTTAAAATGTATTAGGTCCAGGAAAGTGTCACAAAGTGGGTGTAACCTGCCCAGGTGTGGGAGCTCAGGGAAGTGCGTGCTGAGTACTGTGTTGCCAGCAATGTATCTGCAATGCCTCTGCCCTTTCAACTCAGTCCAAATGTGGAGCCAAGTCAGACCAATGCACTATGCAGGAATTTATTTCTCAAGACAGAACTTTCCAAAACAAAATGTTTGCTAGCTTGAATTGCCAGTCATTTTCAGCTTAGAACATCACACAATTCATATTTGCATAATTTCTACAACAGAGGCAGATTCAGCAACTGTGTTTCTTGTTCTATTTGCTTTATGTGTGTATGTGTCACTGGGTATATAACCCAGGGGCATTCTACCTCTAAGCTACACCCCAAACCATGTTTTGTTTTTATTTTGAGACAGGGTCTCACTAAACTTTTAAGACTGACCTTGAATTTGGAATCCTCCTGGCTAGAACTCCCAAGTACTGGTATTACAGGTGTGTTCCACCATGCCCAGCATTTGCTCTAATTTATAAGCATTTGGTGTGTAACACAGAACTCCATTTCTTCCCCTGAACCGTACTTCCCTTCATTTCCTTGGCAAGTGACAGGTATCACATCTTTCCTTTGGGCTTGCAAAGCCACAGAGTCTTAACTTTTGGGTTTCTTTTTTTTTTTTTTATAATTATTCGTACATTGTCAGCAGGCATCTTTGTTAGGTACAAATTGAAAACGACATATGTGCCTACATTTCTCATTTGTCCCCTTCCCCCAATTCCCACCCCACTCCCTCGCCCTCCTTCCCTCTCAGGTTCAATTTAGTGAGTAACCTTAGGGTGTCCCCGCCCCCCCATCACTCCCTTCCAGTTAAATCAACTTCTTTGTTTATCGAAGGTCTCTCCTTTTCCGTCTGAAGACCCTCGTATGTCCCATCTTCTCCCTAGCATCCTCATATTAGGGAGAACATATGCTTCTTAACCCTTTGTGACTGACTAATCTCACTTAACATAATGTTTTCCAGTTGCATCCATTTCCCTGCAAAGAACATGATTTTGTTCTTCTTTATGGCTGAGTAAAATTCCATTGTGTACATATCCCATAGTTTTGTAATCCACTCGTCTGTTGATGGACATCTTGGCTGGTTCCATAGTTTGGCTATTGTGAATTGTGCAGCTATAAACATAGATACATATGCGTTGGTCTGATAGTTTGGTTTCCGTTCTTTTGGGTAGATACCCAGAAGTGGTATTGCTGGATCATATGGTAGGCTCATTCCCATTTGTCTGAGGATCCTCCATACTGTTTTCCAAAGTGGTTGCACTAGTTTGCAGTCCCAACAATGTATTAGAGTTCCCACTTCTCCACATCCTCGACAGCAGTTGTTGTTGCTCGTGTTTTTAATGATTGCCATTCTGATTGGGGTTAGGTGAAATCTCAAGGTGGTTTTGATTTGCATCTCTCTGATTGCTAATGATGTGGAACATTTCCTCATACATTTATTGGCCATTTGTATTTCTTCTTTTGTGAAGTGTCTATTTAGATCCTTTGCCCATTTTTTAATTGGATTATTTGCTTTCTTGGTTGTGATTTTCTTGAGTTCTTTGTATATCCTAGATATTAGACCTCTATCTGTAGAGTACCTGGCAAAAATCTTCTCCCACTCTGTGGGCTCTCTGTTGAGGTTCTTGACAGTTTCCTTTGCTGCACAGAAGCTCCTCAGTTTAATGCAATCCCATGTATTGATCTTCCTTTGAGTTGCTTGTGCTTTGGAGGTCTTGTTGAGAAAGTTTTTACCTGTGCCTATGTGTTGAAGTGTTGGGCCTATGCCCTCCTCAAGTAGCTGCAAGGTCTCCGACCTAACTTCCAGGTTTTTGATCCACCTTGAGTTGACTCTTGTGCAGGGTGAGAAAGAGGGGTTTATTTCCATTTTCCTGCATATGGTTAACCAGTTTTGCCAACACCATTTGTTAAAGAGGCTATCTTTTTTCCAGTGAACTTTTGGGTGTCTTAATTTCCACCATTCCTTAATTTTCTTCTAAACTGACTCTAAAATGGACATTCCTTAATTTTTCTTCATCCTCAAAACCTTGCTTGCCAGATTACTTTCCTATATTATAACTACTTCCTAATTATCTTGCTTCTAATTTCTCTCCTTTATACCATTATCTTAGTTAGATGACAGAGTGAGTTTCTTAAAAAATAAAATAAAATAAAAAGAGCCAGGTGCAGTGACACACACCTGCAATCCCAGTACTTGGGAGGCTGAAACAGTAGGATTGCCGGTTTGAGGCCAATGCACAGTAACTTAGCAAGACCCTATTTCAAATAAAAAAGACCAGGTATTTAATTTAGAAGTAAACACCCCTGGGTTTCATCTCCAGTACCACAGAAAACTAGTCCCTAGGAGAAAGAGCACTTCCTGTGATGATACAAGGCAGATACTCTTACGTAAGTCTGACACTCCTAAGAGGTAAGCACCTTTATAATCATCATCTTGTCAATAAAGATAGAAAACTTCTATTGAGGTTAAGAGGAATGGAATAATTTGCTGAGGGCCACAGATTATTAAGTGGTACACTTGAGATTTGATTACAAGCAGGGTTACTTGAGAGTCTGTACTGTGAGTATTTTTCAGTCTTTCTAGAATCTTACTGGCTGCATGCTTTTGTGAAAGTCAGATCTCTAGGCCTCAGCATTCTCATCTACAAAGAAGAACTAACAAAACATATATTTTCTGTGATACCAGGTTATTGAAAGCCTCTCAAGTAAGATAAATCAATGAAACTAGGGAGACTAGAAAGATTATGGTAATCTTCCTAAAACACTCAGCTTTTAGGATTCCTCCAGGTTCATGATCAGTTTATTTATGTATTTATGTATTTATCATTTATGTATTTGCTCAATGATCCAATTTATACTAAGGAATTACTCTGTCCAACAATGCCACCAATAGCAATGGCTAGTATTTGCTAGATATAAGAAGGGGAAGGCTATTTCTCTGATGTTTTTGCATGTGTTACCTATTGTTTCTTTTTTTAATTTTATAGGTCCACTGTAATCATACATTTTAATGAAGTTCAGGGTGGCAGAGGCACACAGGCACACAGCATTCATTTAGCCCTCCCCCAGTTCCCACCCTATTTCCTCCCCCTTCTCTCCTTCCCATGCTCAGCATAGTAATTGACTTTGATACATTTGTGTATGTACATCATGTCCTGAAAATTCATTGAAAGCAATGGTAAGAATGAAATAAATTATTCCAAGAACTGAGTATACAATGCCCCTTAGGGAAAGAATTACAGAGAATTCTTTTTGTTTTAGAACACCACTTGATAACCATATAAAGGATGAAAGCAAAATTATTTGAACACAGGATGAGATAGAATTGGGTTGGTTACTATATGAACAAAATGAGAAAATGAGAGAAATTGAAATGAGAAAAAGAAAACGCAATTGCTCTGATTAATGTTTCAAGATGTCAGCAGAATAAGCTACTGAGAGGTAGGAGAAAGAGGAGACCCAGCAATAGTGCAGAAGACTAGATGAAATGTGAAATGGTTACAAGAATGGGAATGACCGAAGGCAGAAATCTCAAGCTCAAACTTGCATTGTTTGCTGTGGTGGGTACAATATAATCCCCTTCATTATTCTGAACCTTCAGGAAAGTCTACCACACACAGTGTATTCAGCCAAGTTTTCACAGTCCCCTCCTTCCAATCAGGATAGTAATCATCAAGGCAACTTACTGTAGAAAAGGGAACATTCTCACAGAAGTCTTATGTAAAAGAAAATGCAATACAAACCAAAGGAGCCAGCAATAACTATAACTGAAATCTCTTAAAATCCTTACAGATATTAAATTTTTTATTTATCTTGGGAGTTATGCTACCTTCTATTTGGATGATGGAAGAATGGGTTGACCTTAAAGAGATATCAGAGAATAATTTTTAAAAGCCAGATGTGCTGACACACCACTTGATATTATCAAGTAATATCAGTACTTGGTAGGCTGAGACAGGAGAATCACAGATTTGTGACCAGCCTCAGCAACTTAGTGAGATTGTCTTCAACTTAGTGAGGCCCTGATTCAAAATTTAAAAAATAAATAAATAAAACAGGTCTGGGAGTATAGCTCAGAGGTAGACTGCCCCTTGAGTCCAATCCCCAGCACCACAAAAAATAATTTTTAAATAGAAAAATAGTCATGCCTGTTCCTGAATGATTAAATGATCTTTTTGTATTTGAAATTTGTAGAATTGATTTTTAATCTCTTTGAAGGGGCCTAAAGTAGTGGGATAGAAACACAGAGTGCCCCCTCTCTCCTTGTGGGACACATTCTCAGTCACATGAGCCCATTAAAGAGTTCTAGAACATTCCTGGATAAACACCATGCAGATGCTGAAAAAATGGATCCTATTGGAAGGATGATAAATGCAGGTCATTTATAAACCTGAAGAGTGTTAAAGAAGGCTTTCAGCATTGTTAGTCCAACAGCTCTCTTAGGATACTCTAGAGAAACACCTATATAAGAGACTCACAATCAATGGACAAACAGGTAGAAATTATCTACCTTAGTGTGTTACATCGAAGTGTGGGGGTTGGGGAGCAATATGAAGAAATAACTAAGTTCAGTCAAATTTTCAGGACACTGTAATAAAATACATTATCAAAAACCAGACATAGTCAAATTATTCAGTTATATAGAAAACTCCTTTTGGAAAGCAGATCCTACAAAATAATTCATTTATTGGCTTTAATAGATATGGCAGGAATGGCACAAAGAGCAGTACATTTTTATGGGTCAGGGTTTCCAAAATCAAAATCAGAATGTCAGAGATTATCTACCTCATTTTCTGACACAAACACATCACTTAGTCCTTTTTCTTAAAATACACACACACAAACACACACACACACACACACACACGAATTAAATATTTAATTACACATACATTTTACAAAGAACTTTCATATTTTAATGAAAGAATTTTATGAATAAAATTTCAATTCCTAACTATGATCAACTTGACCCTATTAGATCTGCCCCCAACAACTTTTTCTACCTTATCTTACACATCTCTTAAAATCCCTCCAATAATGGACTTTATTTTGGATCTCAACACATCAACCACCTTCTTTTTTTTTTTTTTTGCAGTACTGGGGATGGAACCTGGGGGCATTCTACCTTTGAGCTACAGCCTCAGCCCTATTTTTTACTCTTTATTTTTTGAAACAGGGTCTCACTAAGTTGCAGAGGGCCTCACTAAGCAGCTGAGGCTGTCCGCAAACCCAGATCCTTCATTCTCAGCCTCCCAAATGCTGGGATTACAAGTGTGCACCACCACGCCCAGCTTAACCACCTTCTTATCTCTGTATTTCCTCCAGAAAAACCTTAATAAACTTAATAATAGTGAGACTGAACCACTGGCATGTTACTATCCTCTTCTTTGCCTGCTCCTTGGCCCTCTTGTCTCTATAGAGGGCCAAAAGTTTAACCTTGAAATTTAGGCAACTTCCATCCAGACTAGCTCTTACTTATTAAGAACAGATTTCCATGAATATTATTTATAAGGATGTCACTTCTAAATTAGAGCCTGAGTATTTACTGCTACATTATATCCAGCAAAGTGATTCGGGAGAACTGCATTAACTGACTCTAATTTGGGCATTTTAAAGTAAACGGAGTGGCAATGACATGTTAACTATTAGCACAGAAGTTACAGATATATTAGGATTGCTGGGAGAAAAGGGAAGCCACACATCCTTTTTTGCCTTCCCTTTCCACTCTCCCTACTTCACTGGATAACAGAGGACAAAGGTGAATCTGCAGAGATGGACAGTTCTGATTTCCATTCTGTCTTGCCCCAAAGTAGCATGTTGGTGCCTGTAGTAGATTCTTAGCATAAGTGACAACAAGAAGGAAATAGCAAATACTCTGACAGGCAATTGTAAATTACTGCTGAATAACAGAATGACAACCAGTAGTTGCAGGAATGTTTGCCACTGTTTGATGAGACAGCTTTCCATAATTGAAGGAGCACAAGAAGCTTTCCAGATAGAGGCCATGGCCATGGCCTCCCTCAATGTCTTAGCTACTTAGGCCTAATACATTAAGAAGCTCCTCTCAAGAGGAAAATAAGTAACTTGAGCTATCAGAGCTTTGATGAGAGCATTCTCTGCATCCTCAAAGTCTTGACCAGGGTTATGTGAAGACGATCTTGGTAGAGAAGCAGATTAAGCACTGAGTCTACAGTAGCAGTGAAGGTGACAGCAGAGGAATATGCACAAGATCATAGGGTCACAGAAACAGGAAGCAATACAATGGGGTTTTTTCTAGGGAAAAACCTGGGATTCTTGAAGCCAAGTCTCCAGAACTTAACTTTGTCAGTGTCAGACACGGACATTTGTCTACATCTTTTTTTGATGAGAAAGTCAACTGCACTGACCAAGCTAGGCTCTCTGTTTAAAATCCTGATTTATTCTCAAACAACTCTAAAATCCCTCCAATAATGGTCTTTATTTTGGTTCTCAAATATATCAACCACTTTATCTCAGTGTTTTTGCTGTTCCCTCCACCTGAATATACTACCTCAAGTTTTCCTTATAGCTGAATTTGCAACCTTCTCTTCTACCTAAAATGCTACCTCTCCAAAAAGGCTATTTCTTGCAACAATCTTTCCCTCTCTCAATCAGTTTCCAACATAGGTAACCCTGATATGCCCTTTGTAACATCAAACATGTAATTATATTGCCTCTTAATTATTGAAAGCAAGATATGCAAGGGCAGAAATCTAGTCTTTCTTGTCCACAGAGGTTTTTTGAACTCCTACACTGAACTGTACACTTAGTATTTAATTAGTATTTGTTGAATAAACAGTGGGGGGGAAGGAGAGAGGGATAAGCAATGATTTTCCATGGAAGTGCAGTTCCTGGTTTCCATTGACATTAACCATTCTCAACCTGGAGTACTGAACTTAGGAAACATTATTAAACAATGAATTCCAGGTTTTAGTGCCTCAGAACAGGTGATAAGAAGCAATTTGTTCAGCATAGATTATCATCAAGGGTAAAAGCAGATAATTCAGATAAGAATCAATCTACTCATTGGATCAAATGCAATGTATTTTGATTATTCATGTCTATGTCCATTGAGATAATTATTAACTTCCAACTTGTCATGTTGTACAACCAAACTTATTTCAGAATTAATTAAAATTCAATTTATAATCGGTCTATAGGCACTTGTCTTCTCCACTCCAAGAATTATCCATTCTGGAATTAATCTGAATCCATCCAACTGTGCACTTTACCTGCTAGATGCCAGGCAGCCACGGAGTTCAAACTCTTGACACAAGATAAAAGTGGTTCTGATCCTGAATTCCTTCCAGCAGTGACACTCCTTGACATCATCAATCACTCCGGCCCCGGAGAGTGGGCAGAAAGCTTTGGGCTAAGATCTCCAGCAGTTCTTCAGCTGATTAATGTATCCGTGGGCTCAGAGACATTTTCTGTGTGTTCTTTTTGTTATTGTTGTTTATCAAAGTAATGAATTTTATGGTAAAAAAAAAATCTAAAAGGTAAAGAATAAATTATTATGAAAGGCAAGTAAAATGAACATCACCCTCTTTTCATGCCCAAGGGGTCTTTAGATATGTCTTTAGACAGCCTTCCTTTGTTCTCTACTTTAGTTAATCTAAATAATATGTCTGTGTATCCACTTATAGAATTAAGACAATATTCTTTGGCTCTCTAAAATAAGAAATAAGGATTTAGGTCGCCTGTGGCTTCTCTCCTTTTCCTCCTCTCCATGCTTGATTTTTTAAAGTTATTCCATTGATTACATTGTTATGAACACATAAGAGAATTTTACAGGGAACACCCATATTCATACCACTTAGATCCTGCAATTAACATTTTACTCTATTTGCCTTATCTTATATCTTTTCGTTCATTCATGTCTCTAATCACCCTTCAATTTATCTTTTTTTTTGGATGTTTTTCAAGATAAGTTGGAGACAACACTACACTCCACCTCTAAATACTCAGTATGCAGTACTGATTCAGAGTTCAGTATTTGTTTACAGTTCCTTTTTTACTTTCTCATTCTGAAGTTCAATTTGCATAAAATTAAATGCATAAATCTTAAATGTACCCTCCAGTAAATTTTAATAAATAATCATCCCTCTGTATCCCAAGATACAAGATATAGAACATTACTACTATTCATTGTCCTAGAGTGTTTTTTCATTTCTCTGCCCTCCCTGTACCACAGAGTTGACCACTGGTCATAGTTTTCAATGGTAGATTAGTTTTCCCTATTTCATAATGTGTACAAAAGCTATCTGTACCATAAATATTACCTTAGGAAAAGATTTTTACCCACTTAGCATATTTTTAAGATCAGTTATGACATTGCTTCTATCAATAGTGTTCTTTAGTTTAACTATTATCTTATTGATAGACTCTTGGCCTGTTTCCAGGTTTTGATCATCATGAATAAAACTGCTGTATGCAGTTTTGTACATGTATTTTTTGAAGATTTATGTATATTTCTCTAGGATACATACCTAGAAATGGAATTACTGTGTACATTCAGTTTTACTGTAAGAAATTACCAGAACTATTTTTTTCATTTTATGTTGCACTAATAATATTTGAGAATTTTAATTGTTTGGCAAATATCTGGCTATTCTGATAGTTGTCAAGAGGTATCTCATTATACTTTTAGTTTGCATTTCTCTGTTGATGATGTTAACTTTTTGTTTATTGGCTTTTGGGGTGTGTGTGTGTGTGTGTGTGTGTGTGTGTGTGTGTGTGTGTGTGTGTATGTGTGTGTGTGTACTGTCTGGTTAATGCTTCTCTATGTCTTTCTTTTTCTCCTCCTCTTCTCTGAGAATTGATCCTAGGGCCTTCCTTATGCATGCTATGCAGGCATTCTACCTCTGAGTACACTTCTAGCTCAAATCTTTTGCCCATTTAAGAAATATGTTGGAGCTGGGCATGGTTTCCCATGCTCATAATCCCAGTATTTGGGAGGCTGAGACAGGAAGATTACAGGTTCCAAGCCAGCCTCAGATACTTAGGCCCTTCACAACTCAGTGAGACCCTGTTTCAAAATAAAGAATGGGGGTGTAGCTCAGAGGTAGAGTACCCCTGGGTTCAATCCCCAGTTCTACAAAAAAAAAAAAAAAAGAAAGAAATATGTTGGACTTGGGGTATAGTTTAGTGGTAGAATATGTGCTTATCATGCACAAGCTTATGATGTCTTTGATTTCCAGTACCAACAAAAAAAAGCATTGTTTATATTTGGTTATTGAGTTACAGGGAAGCCAGACTTTTAAAAATATTTTCATGGATCTATTATGATTGCACATAACAGTGAGATTCACAGTGATAAAGATACATACATACCATTGTTTGGTCTGTTTCCTTCCCTCTATCTCTCCTTTCCCTCCTGTTATAGTTTGGATTTAGAATGCCCCCCAGATGCCATCTTGTAGACAAGGCAGCCATCTTGGAGGCGGGACTAGTTGCTAGGGAGAAGACCCTGGGGGTGTGGCCTTGGGGAACATATCTGTCCCTCCTTTCCTTTCTCTCTCTTCTGGTCTCCATGAGGTGAGAGCTGAGCTTCTCTGCTCCTGTTCTCTCTGCTTCCCACTGCATTGCCGTGAACTCCACAGACCTCACTCAGCTTAACATGGATCGAATCTTCTAAAACGTCTAGAACTATAAGCAAATAGATCCTTCCTCTAAGTTGTGGTCATCAGGTAGAGAAGTTAAAGTTGCTAAGATTCTCATCCATGGAGTAGAGAATGAAGAGCTACTAAAACAAGTAATTAAGTTTAATTATGATATTTAAAGTTATTTCAAGTCATTGGCTACTATGAACACCGTAATAGTGCTATAGATATTTGTGTACATGTCTTTGTGTATATACATACTTTAAATCCCTTGGGTAAATTCCTAGCAAAAGTGCCTATAAAAGATAAATTTATAGAAATGCAAAGTAGAATACTGGCTGGTTACTGCTCAGGATAGGTGAAAGGAATGACCATAAAAGAGTATGAGAGGAGGAGCCCAAGATGGCGTCTGAGTGAAACACCTCTCCTCAGGTGCTGTGAGCTCGAATCAAACCTGCCATAAAAGCAGCTTCTTGACAGAAGAAAAAAAGCATCAAAAAAGCGAACAAAACAATGAAATTTGAACTACAACTAAAGGAACCCCAGAAAGCTGACCAGGGAGAGAAGATGAGCCCGACCGCACCGCAGCGGTGCCAATCCGCAGAGCCGCAGTGGCCATTAAGTCGGCCGCCCAGCAGCATACCCAGTGGCCAGGCATGGAGTAAGCAACTCCAGAACTCCCCATCCTAACCAGGCGGCGTATCCCCGCACCTTCTACACTGAATGAAACACTTGGGACAACTAGCGTAAGCCTCCCGGGACCGCCCCAGCTAACTTCCAGAGCCAGAGCAGCAATCAACTGCACCGCAGAGCTTGAATCAGAACTGCTGCAAATGCAGCTTCTTGATGGAAGGAAAGAAAAGAAAAGCAGAAAAAAAATGAATAAAGCAAAAAAAACCAGCTGAACAGAACTCAGGGAGAACAAAGAACAAAGGAGCCAGCGCACACGCATAGGACAGTGGCGTGCACTGTGAACAGTATGAATTGGACATCGATGAGATCTGGGCCAATTTTAAAAGAGCTAACCTAAGAATAATAGGCATAGAAGAGGGATTAGAAGTTGAAACTAAGATGAAAAAGGTGATATTAGCACCAACAGTGTGGAAATACAGAGGATCATCAGAAACTATTTTGAAAAAATATACTCCAACAAAATAGAAAATCTAGAAGAAATTGACAATTATCTAGATACATATAACCTGCCTAAATTGAGTCAAGAAGATATAGAAAACTTCAACCAATAGCAATCAAAGAGATAGAAACAGCAATAAAGAGTTTACCATCAAACAAAAACCCAGGGCCAGATGGTTTTCCAAGTGAATTTTATAAAACATTTATAGAAGAGCTAATCCCAATACTCCTCAAACTATTCTGTGAAATAGAAATAAATGGGACCTTCCGAAACACATTCTATGAAGCCAACATCACATTAATACCAAAGCCAAATAAAGACAGCTCAATAAAAGAAAACTATAGGCCTATATCATTGATGAACTTAGATGCAAAACTGCTAAACAGAATACTAGCAATGTGCATTCAAACAACATCATGAAAATTATACACCATGACCAAGTCGGGTTCATCCCAGGAATGCAAGGCTGGTTCAACATATGAAAAACAATCCATGTAATTCACTACATAAACAGAATCAAAGACAAAAATCACATGATCATCTCAATTGATGCTGAAAAAGCATTTGACAAGATCCAACACCCATTCATGATAAAAGCACTGCAGAGAAATGGAATAGGAGGAATGTATCTCAACATCATAAAGGCAAAATACAATAGGTCCACACCAACATCATATTAAATGGATAAAAACTGCAAGAGCTCCCACTAAAAATAGGAACAAGATAATGATCTCCATTATCACCTCTTCTGTTCAATATAGTACTTGAGAATCTACCCAGAGCAATAAGGCAAGAGAAGGAAATCAAAGGGGTAAAAATAGGGAAGGAAGAACAAAAACTATCCCTTTTTGCAGATGACATGATATTATACTTAGAAGACCCAACGAACTCAACCAAAAAACTTATAGAACTGATGAACAAATTCAGGAAAGTGTCTGGATACAAAATCAATCTTAAAAGATCAGAAGCTTTTCTGTATGCCAACCATAAATCCACTGAAAAAGAAATCCAGAAAACAATTCCACTCACAGTAGCACCCAGAAAAATAAAATACTTAGGGATAAACCTAACCAAAGAGGTAAAAGACCTCTATAAGGAAAACTATAAAAAGTTGAAGAAAGAAATCGATGAAAGACCTTAGAAGATGGAAGGATCTACCATGTTCTTGGATAGGCAGAATAAATATCATCAAAATGGCCATACTCCCAAAACTGATTTACAGATTCAATGAAATTACTAAGGGCGCTCCTCATGGACATAGAAAAATCAGTCCTTAAATTCATCTGGAAAAACAAAAAGCCCAGGATAGCCAAAGTAGTTCTTAGCAACAAGAACCATGCAGGACGTATCACAATACCTGACTTCAAACTCTACTACAAAGCCACAGTAATAAAAACAGCTTGGTATTGGCACAAAAACAGACACACAGACCAATGGAGCAGAATAGAAGACTCAGAAACAGACCCACAAGTTTACAGCCAACTGATTTTTGACAAAGGAGCCAAAAACATACACTGGAGAAAAGATAGCCTCTTTAACAAATGATGTTGGCAAAACTGGTTAAGCATACGCAGGAAACTGGAAATAAACCTCACTTTCTCACCCTGCACAAGAGTCAACTCAAGGTGGATCAAAGATGTGGAAGTTAGGCCAGAGACCTTGTAGCTACTTGAAGAGGGCATAGGACCAACACTACAACACATAGGCACAGGTAAAACCTTTCTCAACAAGACCTCCAAAGCACAAGCAACTCAAAGGAAGATCAATACATGGGATTGCATTAAACTGAAGAGTTTCTGTGCAGCAAAGGAAACTGTCAAGAACCTCAACTGAGTGGGAGAAGATTTTTGCCAGTTACTCTACAGATAGAGGACTAATATCTAGGATATACAAAGAACTCAAGAAAATCACAACCAAGAAAACAAATAACCCAATTAAAAAATGGGCGAAGGATCTAAATAGACACTTCACAAAAGAAGAAATACAAATGGCCAATAAATGTATGAGGAAATGTTCCACATCATTAGCAATCAGAGAGATGCAAATCAAAACTACCTTGAGATTTCACCTAACCCCAATCAGAATGGCAATCATCAAAAACATGAACAACAACAACTGCTGTCGAGGATGTGGAGAAGTGGGAACTCTAATACATTGTTGGTGGGACTGCAAACTAGTGCAACCACTTTGGAAAACAGTATGGAGGATCCTCAGACAAATGGGAATGAGCCTACCATATGATCCAGCAATACCACTTCTGGGTATCTACCCAAAAGAACGGAAACCAAACTGTCAGACCAACGCATGTGTATCTATGTTTATAGCTGCACAATTCACAATAGCCAAACTATGGAACCAGCCAAGATGTCTATCGACAGATGAATGGATTACAAAACTATGGGATATGTACACAATGGAATTTTACTCAGCCATAAAGAAGAACAAAATCATGTTCTTTGCAGGGAAATGGATGCAACTGGAAAACATTATGTTAAGTGAGATTAGCCAGTCACAAAGAGTAAGGAAGCATATGTTCTCCCTAATATGCAGATGCTAGGGAGAAGACGGGGCATAAGAGGGTCTTCAGATGGAAAAGGAGAGACCCTCGATAAACAAAGAAGTTGATTTAAAGAAAAGGGATTGATGTGGGGATGGGGACACTAATGTACATCAAGGTTACTCACTAAATTGAACTTGAGAGGGAGGGAGGGCGAGGGAGTGGGGTGGGAATTGGGGGAAGGGGTCAAATGAGAAATGTGAGCACATATATCGTTATCAATTTGTACTTAACAAAGATGTCTGCTTACAATGCATGAATAATCAAAAAAAAAAAAAAGGAATTGATGAAGACCTTAGAAGATGGAAATATCTTCCATGCTCTTTGATAGGCAGAATAAATATCAACAAAATGGTCATCCTCCCAAAAGTGATCTACAATCAATGCAATATCCATGAAATTACCAACACGAACGACAACAAATGTTGGTGAGGGTGTGGAGAAGTGGGAACCCTAACACATTTTTTGTCGAATTGCAAATAGTGCAACCACTTTGGAAAACAGTATGGAGGCTCCTCAGACAAATGGGAATGAGCCTACCATATGATCCAGCAATACCACTTCTGGATATCTACCCAAAAGAATGGAAACAAAACTATCAGACTGATGCATGCGTATCTATGTTTATAGCTACACAATTCACAATTGCCAAACTATGGAAACAGCCAAGATGTCCATTGACAGATGAATGGATTACAAAACTATGGGATATGTACACAATGGAATTTTACTCAGTCATAAAGAAGCACAAAATCATGTTATTTGCAGGGAAATGGATCCAACTGGAAAAACATTATGCTAAGTGAGATTAGTCAGTCACAAAGAGTAAAAAAGCATATGTTCTCCCTAATACACAGATGCCAGGGAGAAGATAGGGCATAAGAGGGTCTCCAGATGAAAAAGGAGAAACCCTAGATAAGCAAAGAAGTTGACTTAACTGAAGGGGATGGACGGGGTGGGGGACACCCTAATGCACATGGATGTACTTCACAAATATATCAAGGTCAATCACTAAACTGAACTTGAGAAGGAGGGAGGGCGATGGAGTGGGGTGGGAATTGGGGAAGGGGTTAAATGATAAATGTGTACATATATGCCTTTATCAGCTTGTACCTAACAAAGATGTATGATTACAATTCACCAATTATTATAAAAAAGAAAAAAATTAAAAAAATAAAATAAGAAGTATGAGAAATTTCTGGGGTGATAAAAATATCTTAAAACTAGATCATAGTACCTGAGCACAGTGATAGACACCTTTAATCCCAGTACTTAGGAGACTAAAACAGAATTGCAGGTTTGAGGCTAGCTTCAGCATCTTGGCAAGACCCTCAATAGCTTAGCTAGATCCTGTTTCAAAATAAAAGTTTTAGAAAAGGGCCGAGGGTGTAGCTTGGAGGTAGGATTCCCCTAAATTCAATCCCCAGTACCAAAAAAAAGGAAAAAGAAAAAAAAACTAGATTGTACTAATGGCTGGACCCAGTGTAAGCCTGGGGCTCTGAGCTTTCCACAGGCCTTCCCTCTCTCTCTCCCTCTCTCTCTCCCTCTCCCTCTCCCTCTCCCTCTCCCTCTCCCTCTCTCTCTCCCTCTCCTTTTCTCCTATGCAGGTGATGGGTGTCCATTGTAATCACAGGGCATTCTCAGGAGGCCCTGTAATGACTCTGCATCCTGTGTGCTGTGGGCCTCTCACACACCTCTCCTCCAACCCAGTCACTACAAGGGTGAACCACAAAGTCTCAGACCCCATGAATATATTGCTTGCCACATGAGTTCCTGCAGCCAAATTGTTAACTTACCGTCTAGCACTGCTCTGGCTCTCTGGAGGGAGAGGTGGGCTGAGCTGCTGATGCAAGGCAGATTCTGGCTGGGCTTCAAGGCAATTGGATCTCTGTCAAAGATGTAGCAAGATGCCAGCTGCTTAGGATGTGGAGATCTGCAGCCACTTACTCCACATCAAGTTGCTGGATTCTTTGCAGGGGGTCCCAATGCTAGCAGTCCCAGTATAGCAGGGACAGCATGGACAGGCCAAGATGGTGTCACCAGCCACCTGCGCAGGTCCATAGGTGCAGTGTGCACGGAGGACACCTTGCTCTTCCCTCTTCTGTCTTCTCAGTTTTTTTCTACTGCAATTATTTTTTCACTGGTTTTTTTTTCTCCTGTCAAGAAGTTGCTTTCATGGCAGTTGTGTTTTGAGTTTTACAGTGTCTGAGCTGTGCTGCGGAAGGTCACCATCTTGCCAATTGCCCAAGTCATTATTTTTGTTTCATAGTTATAAATCTTTGGGATATTTTCTGTAGGGTCATGTTCTCTTTTTTATTTTTTTATTTTTTGGTCCTAGGGATTGAACCCAAAGGTATTCTACCTCCAAGCTATACCCCCAGCCTGATTTTTTTTTTTTATTTCTTATTTGGAAACAGGATCTTACTAGGTTGCTGAGAGCCTCTCTAAATTTCCAAGACTGACTTTGAATTTGTGATACTCCTGTCTCAGCCTCCCCAAGTACTGAGATTACAAGCATCCACCACCATGCCGAGGTCTAGGGCCATCTTTTCCATTTGTATATTTTGGTCTTTCCCTTTCATCTTGTTAATTCTCCTCCCGTGTTTGTTGATCCTTGGGTGGCCCCTCATTTGTACACTTTCTGACTAGGAGCTCTGTGTGGCATGGAGAAAAATGCTGCTGCCAGGATTTAGGCTGTCGTCTATCTCCTTTTCTAGATGAGGAGGGCTTCACTCTGGAGGACCAAAATGCTCTTGTATTCCAGGTGTTTTATTTTTTTTTTTTTTAGGTTTTTTAATAGGAAAGCCATGTTGACTTCTACCTCTCCCACAGTCACTTATATAAAACATTGTATAGAGGGGATGAAAAGATAAGGACAAAAATGTTTTCTATAGATTTGGCCAAAACAAAGACCATTGGTAACATTGATGAGATCAGTTACAATGAAATTTTAGAGCAAAGTTATTATTGGGGAAGGTTCAAGGATGAGTAAGGAGTCTTTTTTCAGCAGTGTGGCAGCTAAATAAATAAATGTTTCTAACATCTATTTCAAAACAACCCCTCAATAAGGCTGGATCAAAAGCAAACTACATGTTTTTAAATGCAAAGAATAGCTTACAAAACATAAGACAAATACCCAGAAAATAAAAAAGCAGAAACTAAAAACTAGTTATGACCACACCCTGCCAGTCTCACCCTCCAGTGAACTCAAGTTTTCATAGTTGTAAATAGCTTTGTCCTGAAAGGCAGGCAGTTGTAACTGAGACTTCCCCTGTCCACCCCTAACCATCTTTGACATCTCCATTTGCATGTTTCATAAGCATCTCAAAACAGAGTGTCTCAAATACAACTTATAGGTTCACTCTCTCTCTCCCACCTTTACCTGCTAAAACTCTACTTCTGCTTTCTGTCACATCTAATAGAATGATACCCATCTACCACTTACTCAGACTGGAAACTTAAATGCAATCCTTGGCTACTTATTTTTTTCCTCTTCTCCCTCCCATATCTGCCAGCCTAGAAAGGCCTCTCTTTTTGTTTAAATGTTCACATTGTGTTCAGATTTCAAATTTACTCTGAAACTGTCCACATTTTTCCATCTTAACTGAACCATCTCTTACCTAAAACAGGATGCCCTTTCACTTGGACTTCTGTGTTTGTCTACCTCCAATCTCTGTTGCATTCACACCTTTTCTTTTCCCATCATCCTCTTGTTCAGGGTTACCTACTTGTGTCACTCACCATCTCAAATATTCCTGATTGCACCTGGAACTAAGTTACAAATCCTCACAGGACTATGCAGGTGACCCAGTCCTCGTCCTGCCACTGCATGTGGATATGCTACATGCTACCACATGTATAGTAACTTTGCTCCCTATTGTCCTGCCATACCATATTTCTTCCAGCTTTCCAATGTGCCACTCCAGGGACTTTGCACTTTATATTCCTGTATGAGAGGACTCTCTTCCAGCCCAAATGTTCCTATGCTTGCTTCCTCTTCATCCTTTAAATTTCTCCATAAAATTATTTCCTAAATCCTTCCCTGACTACCCCATTATATGGATATCAAAGCAGATATCTATGTCGATTCTTATTTTTGTAAATTCATATTTGATGTGCATTGCCTGTATCTGCACCAGAGTAATAGTACCATGAGCACAGGGACCTTTTCTTTATTGTTATTTGATCTATGCCCAATCCTGGCACTTAGTTGTTCCTCAGTAATCATTTGTTAAATGTGTGACTGTTGAAATGACAAAGGAAAAATCAGGACCCAGTTAGGATCTTTCAATATACAGCAGGCACTTTGCTGGGTCCTACTAAGCCTCCCAACAGAACAGATGTTTGTGGGCTGGGTGGAGCTGCCCTCAGTCACATTTAATCTAAGTTCTTGAGGTTTCTGCTCTTTGTTATGTCTTCTATTCGAAGCAACACAGCTGAGGAGAGCAAAGCTGTGCAGAATGACAACCAGAGCTCAAATCTAGAGACTGCACCTTCCAGTCACGAGGTTGGGAGCTCTCTTGCTCAGCTGCTTGGCAGGAGAAGGGCAGCTTTGTGAAATCCTGATGGAAATGTAGAGAGGACTGATATGCCTCTAAAAGAAGTCTAGGTGTCTTATTTTCCATGTTGGACTATTTCTGAGTTTTAAAAGCATGCTTCTAATAAGTATGCCAGGATAATAGGCAAAATTGGGACTGTGTTTGAAAAACTAGACACATCATACTCAAGGAAAAATTCTAGCTTATTTTTAGGGAAGGCAGTTTGAAAAGCAATCTGGATCACAGAGAGTATAGGGCTGGGTGTCAGGAGATTTGAGATCTGCCCCAGGGAAGTCTCACCTGTGCTAAGGTGCTCACCCTGGCTGAAGTCTATGACTGGTTGCCTCCTTGAGCTCTCTGTGTCTTGATTTTCTCATTTGCGAATTGGAGATAATAATGCCTCTCACAATGACATGAGTGACAGCACTCTAAAGTTATAATGGTTTAGAAAATTTTGGTAGTATTATTATTTTTATTAGGTTCCCTAGTTTCCTTTAGTTCATAGCTATAGAAATTCTTAACTTTATATTGAAAATTCTTTTCACTAGAACTTTAATATTGCTTATAATATAGAATAAAGAAAATATAGTGTCTTTTTAAACAGTCATCTCCTTTTTATTATATTTTCTACTAGTCTTTTTCTAACATATTAACATGCACATTTTTATATTTGATTGCAAATTTATTATTATACCATATGTACAGTTTGTTTAGTGTTAAGTGAAAAAGAAAACATAATCATAAAATGGTTTTCATAGAATGAAAACTTTGCTTATGAATGGAAGGGTTATGATTTTTGCCATTGTGTATTTTGATCAATGATCTGTTTCCTTTGTTCAGTTGTTTTTTTTTAATGATATTTTGAGGAAAAGAAGAAAGTTGTGCCAGAGGTGTTTTGTTTTTGTTTTTGTTTGTTTGTTTGTTTTGTAGTACTGAGAGTGAACTCAGGGAAATTCTACCTCAGAAGCCACACCCCCAGCTCTTTTTATTTTTTTGCTTTGAAACAGGGTCTCTCTAGGATCCTGAGAGTCTCTCTATGCTGCTGAGGCTGTCCTTGAACTTGCAATTTTTCTTTCTCTGTCTCCCAAATACTGGGATTACAGGTGAGTGCCACCATACCTGGCTTTCATGTGCCACTGTTTCTGATAAGTTTTTAAGAAAGTCACATGAGAAAGTTTTTGGGTAAAGGTTCAATGTTTTTAAGACAATAGAACATACGAATTACATTCCTAGCAACAGTGTTCAAGCAACCACATCATACATTCTCAAAATCATAGAGAATGATTGGGTTTGGTTTTAAGATTTTAATTCAGAATATTTTCTGCAGAACAGATCTATCTTTGAACATCTCATCCATGGGCCCTCATTAACTCTGAGGCTCACCATTTTGGTTTGCTGAATCTAAAAAGTTATTTAAAATGTGAGACTTTCTGGATTAAAACTGGAACATTTCTGAGAAAACAGGGTCTGTAAATCACTCAATAACAGGTTGGCCATCAGGGAGCATAAAAACCCTGTGCCTCCAATTCACAATAGCAAAATCATTAAACCAACCTATGTATCCTTCTATAGATGAATGTATTACAAAATTATAGGATATACACACAATGGAACTCTACTGAGCAATAAAGAAGAACAAAATCATATTATTTGCAGAAAAATTGATGGACCCGGAGAACAGTATGTTAAGTGAGATTAACCAGTCACAGAAACTGAAGGGTCATATGTTTTCTCTTCTGTGCAGAAGCTAGGAAATAATCTGTATACTAGAAGAATTTTAGATAAAGGAGAAGAAACCCCAGTAGAGTAATGGAAGGGGTCTAAGGGAAGGTGGTGATGGGGGCAGGGAATTAATGAAGGAAACACTTCCATTTACATTATGCACATATGTGAAATTACCAATGCCAATCTCAATATCATGTATGGGGAATGAGAGAGAGTGGGAACAGAGCTGGGGGGAGAAGCTCACCAAGTGCTGTGTGCATGTGTGTCCCTATCACTCTGAGCTACATTACGATGTGAGACAATGCACCAATGAGATTATATTTAAAAAATAAGACCCTGTGGCTCTTCACAAGGCCTGTCAGTCCAGCAGTGGTCTAAATTACAGAGTGAACACAGTCCATGTTCCTTCTACCCTGCCCAGATTCCTCCTGTTGTAGGTGGAAAAAGCACAGGTTCTTCTGGATGCTTCCACATCAGAGTGGGTCAGGAGATTCCTCCAGGGACCACTCATCACCACACAGGGCTGCCTTCCAGAGCTTTCTCTCTCTGCTTAGCATTTCATTCTCACTAACCAGCTTGTCATAATAAAAGATATCCCAGAAACTCCTCCTAGGCCTATCCAGCACTAGTCAGATCTCATCTGGAAAAAAGGGAAGAGGAAATCAGCATACAGACCATGCCATCCCACACTGCTCCTTTTATCCATTGACTTCTGGTGCATAAGGGGAATTTCATTGGCAAGAAGGAGACTCCAGATCCATTTGGAGGAATATAATATAATCAGCTGTGGGAAATGAATGTTTTCTCCATGTGTACCTCTTCCTTTCCCCGAGGAGTTCCATGGGCTTCTAAGGGCTGAGCTATCTTTAAAAGCTCCCCTAGGACAGAAAATGAGCCATGTGCCTCAAGGATTACTGTTTGAATTATTCATTTGTTATTAATAGCAGCACTGATGATGACAGGAAGGTAGTAATCATGATACACAGGACCATCCCAAGAGAGGGGGGTGAGGCAAGGCTGCCACATGAATCTGAATAAATCAGCAAATGCTGAGTCACTTCTCCATTTTCCTCTTCTCTGCAAATGGGATCAAGGGCAGGACACTGATGCCTACTGCATAGAGAGTCCCCTCAAACAGCTCAAACTCTATAGCCTGGAAATTTTCCACCACTGCTAATACAGCATAGTGGAAAAGAACAGAGTCAGAAACAGTCAAGTTGCAATCTGAGATTACCCTTTATGAGCCTTACAACATTGAGCACAGGGTTTACCTTACCTAAACCTTCACCGTATGTCAGGTGTCTAAACATAAATAACAATATAACCTATGCAAAGGACTACTATGAAGAATACATGAGAAAATGGGCTAAGCATGATATCTGGCATATAGTCAGTACCCAATAAATGTCAGCTAAGTAAATCTTGCTGCCATTGAAGTCCTCTCTGTACTGGTTTGCAATTACTTTTCCCCACTAAGATGATCGCCTTACTTCTAATTGATATTACTGTACTGGTTTTGAGTAGGCAAGTCTAGTCTACACAAAGGTGGATGTATCTTAACCAAATTTTTTCTATCCTCACTGGGGGTGAGAAATGGAGTTCTAGAAAGAACTGCAGAATACAGAATTATATGTTGGTTGGTGAATAGTGACCTCCTGCCTCCTCACTAAACCTTACTTCTGTCCTTTGCTTCAACCTGACTGAAAGGCAGGGCATCAAAATCAGATACTCCTTGAAGAACATGTTAACTTCTAGGCCCACCAAGGCATGGTTAATGCACACTTCTGGGAGAAGGGACTTGCCAAGTGCAAAGCCTCTTTTACTGGATTCTAGGTGTCCTGTGATGCATTTTTTTAGTGGTTCAACTCCAATTTCCTCCTTATCTGTAAGAGGGAGGGGAGAATGATAACACATTCTTTGCAGGATTCCATCAGAAATTAATGTAGTAGTTCACCAATAAAACTTAGCATAGCGTTTGGTATTTCAGGTGAGCTAAATAATTGCTAAATGCCTACTCATAAATATTTTGTTTGAAAGTCTATTTCATTCAATAATTTCCAAGGCAGATTATAAAATATTTTTATGGAGGGAGTTTTGACAACTCTCTAAAGAGGTTTAGAGCAGATGGCTAAAAAAATTAAGCCTTGCCTCTAGAAACTAGGGAAGGGTGAGAAGAAATCTTTAAAAATGTGTATAGGATTTGAACTAGAGCCTCAGATCCTACTGAAGCTCTGGCATAGCCTCTATGAGAAACTATTGAAAGATTAGCCCTCAAGGGAGAAATTATGATGAGATTCTCATTTTATTTTATTTTTCTTTGTGCATTGTAATCATACATCTTTGTTAGGTACAAGCTGGTAGAGGCATGCATGCACACATCTCTCATTTAACCCTTCCCAAATTCCTGCCTCATTCCCTCCCCCCTCATGTCTTCTCATGCTCAGTTTGGTGATTGACTTTGATATGTTTGTGAAAGTACATCATGTGCATTAGGCTGCCCACCCCAATGATCATCAGTTAAGTCATCTTCTTTGCTCATCTAAGGTTTCTCATTCTTCATCTAGAGTCCCTCTTATTTCCCATTTTCTCCCTAGCTTCCACATATTAGGGAGAGCATATGATTTTTTACATTTTGTGACTGACTAATCTCACTTAACATAATGTTTTCCAGCTCCATCCATTTCCCTGAAAATGGCATGATTTTGTTCTTCTTTATGACTGAGTAAAATTCCATTGTGTATATATCCCATAGTTTTGTAATCCATTCATCTGTTGATGGACATCTTGGCTGGTTCCACAGTTTGGCAATTGTGAATTGTGTGGCTATAAATATAGATGCACATGCATCGGTCTGATAGTTTGGTTTCTACTCTTTTGGGTAGATACCCAGAAGTGGTATTGCTGGATCATATGGTAGATTCATTCCCATTCATCTGAGGATCCTCCATACTGTTTTCCAAAGTGGTTGCACTAATTTGCAATTCTGCCAACAATGTATTAGGGTTCCCACTTCTCCACACCCTCACCAGCATTTGTTGTTGTTTGTGATTTTGATGATTGCCATTCTAATTGGGGTTAGGTGAAATCTCAGGGTAGTTTTGATTTGCCTTTCTGATTGCTAATGATGTTGAACATTTCCTCATACATTTATGGGCCATTTGTAATTCTTCTTTTGTGAAGTGTCTATTTAGATCATTTGCCCATTTTAATTGGGTTATTTGTTTTCTTAGCTGTGAGTTTCTTGAGTTCTCTGTATATTCTAGATATTAGTCCTCTATCAGAGGAATAGCTGGCAAAAATTTTCTCCCATTCTGTGGGCTCTCTGTTAAGTTTCTTGATAGTTTCCTTTGCGGCACAGAGGCTCTTCAGTTTACTGTAATACCATGGATTGACCTTCCTTTGAAATGCTTGTGCCTTTGGGGTCTTGTTGAGAAAGCTTTTACCTGGGCTTATGTGTTAAAGTGTTGGACCTATGTACTCTTCAAGTAGCTGCATGGTTTCTGACCTGACTTCTAGATCTTTAGTCCATCTTAAATTGACTCTTGAGCGGGGTTAGAAAGTGGAGTTTATTTCCATTTTTTTGCATATGATTAACCAGTTTTGCCAACACCAATTGTTGAAGAGGCTATCTTTTTTCTAGTGTATGTTTTTGGCTCCTTTGCCAAAAATCAGTTGGCTGTAAGCGTGTAGGCCTGTTTCTGAATCTTCTATTCTGCTCCATTGGTCCATGTGTCTGTTTTTGTGCCAATACCATGCTGTTTTTTATTACTGTGGCTTTGTAGTATAGTTTGAAGTCAGGTATTGTGATGTGTCCTGCATGGTTCTTATTGCTAAGAACTACTTTGGATATTTTTGGCTTTTCATTGTTCCAAATTAATTTAAGGACTGATTTTTCTATGTCTGTTAGAAGTGACCTTGGTAATTTCATGAGTATTGCATTGAATCTGTAGATTACTTTTGGGAGGATGGCCATTTTGATGACATTTATTCTGCCTATCCAAGAGTATGGAAGATCTTCCCATCTTCTAAGGTCTTCTTTGATTTCTTTTTTCAACTTTTTATAGTTTTCCTTATAGAGGTCTTTTACCTACTTGTTTAGGATTATCCCTAAGTATATTATTTTTCAGGGTGCTATTGTGAGTGAAATTGTTTTTTGGATTTCTTTTTCAGCGGATTTATGGTTGACATACAGGAAAACTTCTTATTTTTTAAGATTGATTTTGTATCTAGACATTTTGCTAAATTTGTTGAACAGTGTTATAAGCTTTTTGGTTGGCTTTGTTGGGTGTTCTGAGTATAGTATCATGTCATCTGCAAAAAGGATTTTAGTTCTTTTTTTCCTATTTTTATGCCTTTTATTTCCTTCTCTGGCTAGAGTCTCAAGTACTATATTGAACAGAATTGATGATAATGAACATTTTTTCTTGTTCTTGTTTTTAGTGGGAACTCTCTCAGTTTTTCCCCAATTCATATGATGTTACCTGTGGGCCTATTGTGCATTGCCTTTATGATATTGAGATACATTCCTTCTATTCTGATTCTCTGCAGTGCTTTTAACATGAATGTGTGTTCAATTTTATCAAATGCTTTTTCAGCATCTATTGAAATGATCATGTGGTTTTTGTCTTTGATTCTGTTTATGTGGTGAATTACATGGATTGTTTTTTGTTTGTTTGTTTGTTTTTTATGTTGAGTCAGCTTGGATCACTGACATGAACCTGACTTGGTTATGGTGTATAATTTTCTTGATGTGGTTTTGAATGTGCATTGCTAGTATTTTGTTTAGCAGTTTTGCATCTAAGTTCATCAGAGATATAGGCCTATAGTTTTCTCTTCTTGAGCTGTCTTTATTTGGCTTTGGTATTAATGTGATGTTGACATCACAAAATGTGTTTGTTCTTTCAATTTCATGGAATAGATTCAGGAAAGTTGGGATTAGCTCTTCTATAAAGGCTTTATCAATTTCACTTGGAAAACCATCTGGCCCTGGGCTTTTGTTTAATGGTAAAGTCTTTATTGCTGTTTCTATCTCTTTGATTGTTATTAGTCGGTTTAAGTTTTCTATATCTTCTTGACTCGATTTAGGAAGGTATACATGTATAGAAATTTCTCAATTTCTTCTAGATTTTCCATTTTGTTGAAGTACAGCTTTTCAAAGTAGTTTCTGATGATCCTCTGGATTTCCACACTGTTGGTGCTAATATCACCTTTTTCATCTCTTATTTTGGTAATTTGGGTTGATTCTTTCTTTTGGTTAGGTTGTCTAATGGTTTATCTATCTTGTTTATTTTTTCAAGAAAGTAGCTTTTGGTTGTGTTTATTTTCTGTATTGTTTTTTATTCTCTACTTCATTAATTTCTGCTCTGATTTTAATAGTTTCCTGTCTTCTACTGGTTTTGGAGTTAGTGTTCTTGTTTTTCAAGGGTTTTGAGCTGTGTCATTAGGTTATTTAATTGGTGATTTTCTGTTCTTCTTATGTGGGCACTCAGTGCTATAAGTTTTCCTCTTAGTACAGGTTTTGATACACTGTGTCTGTTTTCATTTGTGTCTAGGAATTTTTTAACTTCTCCCCTTCTCCTATGACCCATTCCTCATTCAGTAGTGTGGTGTTCAGTGTCCATGTGTTTACATGATTACTCTTGGTCTTTTTATTTTTTATTTCTAGTTTCACTCCATTGTGGTCTGAAAATATGCAGGGAATTATGTTACATTTTTAAAATTTGCCAGTGCTCCCTTTGTGGCCCAGAATGTGGTATATTTTGGAGAGGGTTCCACGGGCAGCTAAGAAAAATGAATTCAGCTATAGTTGGGTGAAATATTCTGTATGTGTCTAATAGATCCATTTGGTTTATGGTATTCTTTAGGTCTGAGGCATCTTTACTGACATTTTGTCTAGAAGATTGGTCTAGTGATGTGAGAGGAGTATTGAAGTCTCCCAGTATTATCATATTGGGATCTATGTGTGATTTTATATCACGAAGAGTTTGTTTTATGAAAGTGGCTGTACCTATGTTTGGGGCATAAATGTTGACTATTGTTATTTCCTCTTGCTGAATTGTTCCTTTAACTAGTAAAAAAAAAAAAATGACCTGCTTTGTCTCTTCTGATAAGCTTAGGCTTGAAGTCTAATTTATCTGATATCATAGTTGCTACTCCTGCTTGTCTTTGAATTTCATTGGCATGGATTATCTTGCTCCAGCCCTTCACCTTTAGTTTGTGGGAATCTTTGCTTGTAAGATGTGTTTCTTGCAGGCAGCATATAGATGGATTTTGAGTTTTAATCCATTTTGCCACTTTGTATCTTTTCATTGGGGAGTTGAGGCCATTTATGTTCAACGTGAGTATTGTAAGATGATTTTTAATTCCTAACATTTTGAGTTTTAACTTCTGTTTGAGGTAGTGTTTGGTTTCTTCGCTTAGTTGTTTGCTTCCTAGAAATTATTGTTTCTCTGGTTCTGATGTTTATTTGTTAGTTCTTCTTTGTAGTTAATCTCTTTGAGTATTTTCTCTAATGCTAGTTTGGAAGACATAAATTATTTTAGCTTCTGTTTATCATAGAAGGTTTTTATTTCCCTGTCAATTTTGAGAGATAATTTTGCTAGGTAGGAGAATCTTGGCTGCAAGTTATTTTCTTGTAGAGTTTGGAATATGTTGCTCCAGACCCTCCTGGCTTTCATGACTTGGTTTGGGAGGCCTGGAGTGATTCTAATTGGTTTGCCTCTAAATGTCACTTGGATTTTTACTTTTGTTGCCTATAAGATTCTCTCCTTGGCCTCTATATTAGCCAATTTGATTATTATGTGACATGATGAACCTTTCCTTTGATCTTGTCTTGAGGGGATTCGATATGTTTCTTGTACTTGTGTGTTAACTTCTCTTTCTATGTTTGGAAATTTTTCTGATATTACTTCTTTGAAAAAGTGGTTGTTTACATTTGTTTGAACTTCTAATCCCTCTTCTATGCCTATTATTCTTAGGTTAACTCTTTTAAAATTGATCTAGATCTCATCAATGTCCAATTCATGCTGTCAATTTTTTTTCTAAATTATATACTATGCATTCATTTTTGGAATGGTCATCTTCTAAGAGTGATATTGTATTTTCCATGTAGTCTAACCTACTATTTTTAGTTTGTATTGATGGCCTCACTTCGATTGTTGCATCTTTCATGCTCTTCACTTCCTTCAAGGCTTCTCTTTGATTCCTGTTCAGGGTGTCAGATTCTTTGTTTAATTGTTACTTTATTTCTTTCCAGCTCTCCCTACATTCTTTTTGGAAATCTTGTATCATCTCTACATTAAAGAGCTGAATTGTTCTTCCGGTAATCTCTGCCGTTCTGTATTGGTGAGTTCTGTTATTGTGGGATTGTGGTAGCTCATTGTTTCTTTGCTATTTTTCCTTCCCATGATTTACCTGTTCTTAAGATTATATCTTTGCTGCTTTTGCAAGCTTTCTCTCAATTTATAGGTTTCTTATTTCTATTTTCTCCCTGTGAGTAGTATCTTCTACTCAGTTGCGGTTACTCTAGGGCTTTTTCTGCCCATTGCAATGGTGCCATTGGTGAGTTTCAGGTGTTGACTTCTAGGGTCTATTTGTTGCTTCTCTTATGGGGATTGGTCTCAGAGCTATGAGTAGAACAGTTTATTCCCTCTGTCTCTTTAGGCCTTGATGTGAGACATGTTAAACTATTTCTTCTATCAGCTTAGGTGAGTTTATCTTTGGTGTCTGGCAGTCCTTGCTGGTGGTTCCCCTCTCTGGAGCAATCTCTGATGTAGGGTTAGAAGTTTCTGCTGGTATATACAGGGGCAGGTTGTGTTGTGTTCATTGGTGAAATTTGGGTGAGGGGGGAGAAGTTGCCATGATGGGTACAAGAATAGGGTAAAATAGACTATATGATCTGGTAAGATGAGAGTTTGTGTGTTATATGGTAGCGTTTAGAGATAGTGGATATGTGGGGGGTTCTAGTAGTCAGTGTAGAGTATTTAGGTGTAGTGGTATAAAATGATATTGATATAAGACAGATAAAAAAGGAAAAACAAGAGAAAAAAAGTGTTGAAGAGAAGACAAGAGATAGGAGGGGGGAGCTTGTTAAATGGATGAGGAAGAGAGGAGACAAATGAGCAAAAAATAACAAAACAACCAACCATCCAAACAAACAAACATAAATAAAACAAAACAAAACAAAAGCAGTATAAAAAGAAACAAAAAACAAAAACCCTGCAAGTATATAAGTACAGAGTAGACTTGGCCTCTGCAGTTCTCTTGGATTTGTGTGGATATTTTCAGCTTTTAAATGTCTACTCACTATAGTAGATTTTCGAGCATGTTTCAGGCATTCTATTTGCTCAGTGCCCTATAGTGGTGATGTCCTTTTGTGGCTCCCCTTGTGGGTCACCTGCAGTGGTTAGGACCCTGACTTGATATCTCTCTCTGTCAGTGCAGGCACTGAGTTCCTCTGGTGCCTCTCCCTCTGCATTCCTGTGTCTCTGGGCTCTCCACAGGCCCTGTCCCTGTGCCACTCTTTGTCTATGTAGGCTGCAGGCATCAGCAGATCTGGACCCAGCGTAATCCTGAGGATCTGTGCTTTCCACAGGTCCCGTGTCTGTATCTGTCTCTCTGCCTTTGCAGGAGGCAGGTATGCAGTCTAAATTCAGGGCATTTTCCAGGGAGTCTGTAATGTCTCCATGCCCTGTGTTCTCTGGGTCTCTCCTGCACTTCTGCTCCTATCCAACTGCTAGAAGTGGGGGTGACCAAGTCTATGGTTTGCCACAGGAGCCCCTGCGGCCATGCAGTTGACTTACAATTTAATGCTGCTCTGGCTCTGGAGGGAGAGGTGAGCTAGGGTGTCTCTGCCACAGGTTTAAGATGGTCATTTTGGGCATTCTAGTCACTGTCCATTGTGTGGGGATATGCCACCTGATTAGGGTATGGAGTTCTGTAATCCCTTATTCCACTTCTTGTCACTGGGTATGCAAGAGGTCATTAGTTGCTTCAGTGTTAGTAGACCCCAAACTGCATGGGTGGCTCAATGGCGGCCGATCCACCATGGCATGTGATGAATTCCCACTAATGAGGCTAATCTTAGTGACTTTCTCCCAGTGAGCAGCTTTGTCTTCTATTTACCCTCTTTGAATCCCTATCATCTTAATACAGTCCCTGGCACATGATAAATGTTTCATAAAAAAACTATTCATCCAATTAAGTAATGAGTGGATTCCATATATATATATATATATATATATATATATATATATATATATGGAGGCCATGTAGTGCAAGAGTATGGTCCAGATCTCATGACACTCATTACAGGTGCCAGTTTCAACAGAGGACAAACCAGCAATACAATTTAACTCATATGCACAAGCTGCTCGATGAGTCATGACTGCCTAGAATGATATGTTGATAGGTAGTTTTCAGGCTTGGGGTTGATTAATGATGTCTGCCCAGGGAGGAATATAGGGATTATCTGTAGCTATGTCATGTATTCTCAACACTAGGCCCACCCAGTCCATCTATTAATCATTTCTGGCATTTCTTTAGCCTTGAGAGTAAGGCTCTGTACAGCCCTGAGAGAACAGGATGAGTCTAGTTCCATAGGTAATGTATGGAATAACTTGTGTAGAATTGCCATCCTGACCTTTTAGAGTTAAGAAAAAATAGGGGCATTGTTTTATCCCAAGCATTAATTGTCATTTAAAATACACTGGCAACCTCTGAAGTTGCACAAACATGAACTGTTTTTTCCCATACATCCTACAGAAAGCTTAGATTCTCAAACCTAGTGTCCCAGAGTTCTGAATTGGCACCATTTTCTGACCTCTGGAGATCTCATCCTCTCTCTCTCTCTCTCTCTCTCTCTCTCTCTCTCTCTCTCTCTCTCTCTCTCTCTCTCCTGAGAGGAGGAAATATTTTAGAGCCCAGGACAGGGCTTTGAATACTTTCATTAAAATGAAATCCTAACCTAACAAACAGTTCTAGCAAAGTGTTTCAGTTTTCCATACGGGAGAGTGAGCATTTGACCTGGAGATGAAATGAATTTCTGTTTCAGAATGGCAGGGAGGAGATTCAGCATTGGTCATCCCACTCTCCCTGTTTAGCCCAGCAGTGTACAGCAGTTCTGCAGACAGAAGCAGCAAGCCTTATCCATCTCACTGGGCCTCTAATGGGACTATCAAAATGTCAAGGTAAGCAGGGTGGATTTTGTTTTCCAGAAGTATTAAAAAATCTCATAAGCCAAGGCTGAGAGGTTAGGCCTTGATGTGCTCCAGAGGATGCTCTGTGGAGTAGAATGAAAAGGCTCGGGCATGTACAATGGAAGAACACATGAGCCTGGCTGAACTAAGGAAAAGGGTTTCTTGCCATGCTGCTCCTAGGGAAGCCAATTTCATCTTAGAGCAAAGAAGTGTTTGCACCCTGGATACCTATAATAGTTCCCTTGACAGATAGAATTCTACTTTGCTGACCTTTGTGCTCACCATAAGGCAGTGATGATGGTGGTGAAGGCTTGGTGAGGTTGGGGTTATTGGTGCCTCACTATGATTTTATTAAAACAAAATCTGCCAGGTGTGGTGGCATGTGCCTGTAATCCCAGAACTTGCAAGGGATTACAGGAGGATTGTGAATTCAAAGCCAGCCCTAGAAACTCAGTGAGACCCTGTTTAAAAATAAAAAATTGAAAAAGGGCTGGGGTTGTAGCTTGGAAGTAAAGTACCCCTGGGTGCAATTCCCAATATTAAAAAATAGACAAACACCTGATGACAGACTACTCTGACTCTAGATTTGGGAGATTTTCATTTCCAGCTATTTTTGCATCAGCTAAAGGATCCCTTAATCAATGGTAGAGGAAAATTGGCTGATAGCTACTCAATTCCCTTGCCCCTCGGCTAAGATTATTCTGTGGTGTGTTCTACATTGACTTTCGAAATTCTCCAGTGTGATTGAGTTTAGGTGCCAATGACAGTAACCCAATTGATAACTCAATTTTAATTGGCTTTCTCTCCTTTTGTTTTTACCCCAACACCCTACTGGTACTTCATGGCATTACCTCCCACACAGCACATTTATATTCTTTTCTTGCTTCTGAAGAAACCTGCCTTAGACACCTTTTCCAAGAAAGCTTCTTTCAAGTTTGGCTTTAGGCTCATCCATACAGATCAAACTGGATCACATTTCTAAACCAGGGAAATAGACCCTTCATTTAACATGATCCATGTTTCCTAAAAGGGGGCTATTTGAAGAAACATGGCTTCTTGTTATATGTGCATTAAATACTTTTCTCCTCCTGGTAACTTTTGTCTTCCTCTACTCACATATGTGGAGTAGAAAGCAACAAAGCCTAAACAGTCTTTGCCATGAAGAGAAGCATGTCTACCAGAGGACTAAGGGTTGGAGTACAGCTATGTATGCACATGGAAGAAAGGGCCAAGAATTTTAAGGGAGAGGTAGAGTCAGCACTACACAGACTCTGAAGTGAACCACTTCCAGGCCAGAGGAGAGGAGACTTCACGGTAATCGTGCCAGAGGGAAGCTGCACCTTAGGGGATGATTGACACAAAGGACAGCATACCTGATGGAGGGAATACCATGAGGAAATGGGAAGGGCCATGAGAGCATTTAGTGAAGGGTGATATGCATGACTGGTGGTATAGGAGATGATTTTAGGCAGTGTACTTGTTTTAGCTCGGCCTCTCCAGAATCTGCAACAAAAGCTTATTTTGCTAACACTTTATTGTATAGTACAATCCCAGGGAAACAGGAATGAGGAAGGCAAAAGAAGAGCTATATTTGCCCTCACTCATATTTAGTGAGACTATAACCAAGCTGAGTATGGCTTGTCACAAGCTCATGGCATAATATCATAGAATACCTTTAGGGAGGCCATGGGGAACTGCTAGGTCTCTCACACAGCTTGGGGAGCGGAGACTAAATAAAAGGGGGAACTCTTTAGCCATAGTGTCATCTTCCACTTGTCCAAAGTTGCTCCCACAGGACATTAATTTACCCTCTTCCCTGAGTAGGTACACTTCTGAGTGGATTTCTCAGAGTTTCAGGCTTCAGCAGCAGCAGGGAACCCCCAGAGAAGGAGCCAGAGGTATTCAAGGCAAGTGGGAGTGAGATGCTCTCAGGGTGAGCTTATAAGGAACTTAGGGTGAAGAATAGCTGTATCAGAAGGTTCCTCATCCTGTGGAAGCAGCTGTGATGGCTTCATGAGCAAAGAACATCTGTGGCTAGGACCAATCAGCCAATGTGGGTAATACAGAGGTGGAATCTGTAGTAGCCATGTGTTTATTTTCGTGTATTTTAGAAAAATGGGTATTCGGTATTGCACATCCAAGATAACTCAAATTTTACTTTAAAAAGTTCAAGTAAAAAAAACACATGGCTGCTTTTTAATTATAGCCCAAATTGTGAAGAGGGTACTTGAATGTGAAACATTGGGGGCAGATGGAGGCTGGGAGTGAGGTATCCAGTTTGGGTCTTAAGCCTTAGATGTCTAAAAGGGAGATGTAGAACAGGAGGCTGATAAATAACTTAGGGCCAGTTCCTGGGAGGCTTGTTCACCATGGATAACATTCACAGGCAGGTGTTTTGATGATATCCAAAAGTTTGTTCCAGGAAGAATACTGGCATGAGGTGTTACTTTGTCAACTGAAACAAGTAGGTACCTATTGCCCAGGTATGAGATAGTGCATCCCAAAACAGTATGTAACCTATAAAAATTCTCTAATTCCAGCTTTTCTCCTAAAATAAGGTAGATAAAAATAAGAAAACACGTATTTTACAAGGAAAACTTTGAGTTTTTCCAAAATGATTTTTAAAAGGCTGAAATTAACAAGTGTTGCTAAGAATACAGAACAAACTGGACTCTAATGCACTGTGGGTGAGGAAAATATTGTACAACTGCTTTAGGAAAGCATTCATCAATCTCTACTAAAGCCAAATGTACAACAACCATTATGACCCAACCATTACGTTCTTAGATATCTGCCTGAAAGAAATGTGTATGTATAAAAACACTCATAAGCAGCATGATATATAAGAGCAAAAAATGGAAACTATCAAATGTTCATCAACCACAGACTGAATGCATAAATTATAATATATTCACACTAGACCACAATGGAAATAAATGTTCTGTGACTGCAGACCCAAATCTAGATAAATCTCACCAGCATTATACTGAAGGAAAAATGCCAGACTCTTGAGTGCCAATGATTAAAATTACATGAATATTGAGAGGAGCAAAACTAATCAATGGTGTTTGAAGTCAGGATAGCTGTTATTCTTAAGGTAGTAACTAGAAAAACATACAAGATAGCATTTGTGGAAACTAGTCTGGTTGGTGGCTATACAAATGTGTTTAGTCTGTGAAAATTCATCAAGCTCTATACATGCAATTTTTGAACTTTATTGTATATATTGTGCTTAAGCAAAAGTTCAATAATAAGGGAAACAATTTTAAGATGTCTATACTCACACTTTAGAATTAATTTTAGCACCAAGTTAAATCAATGCACCTCACAACTAAGTACAAGTCAGCTGAGTAAAGCTGAATAAAAGAAAATGGAGAAGATGAAACTAGAGAAAGGGAGGGTGGTTGGAGGGTTTCTTCCTGAGTCCCTGCAAGAGGAACCGGTGACAGGAAGTGGGCTTTCATACCTGTCATCCATGATATTGGAATTTCTTGTAGCCATATTTGAGTGTCAGGAGGTGATGCATGAGATGTTGGGGAGGAGCAAGGATGTAATTTTTGCTTGCAATCATTGTCCTTCTTCAGAGATGCCTGTTGAAGTTCCCACAAAATGTGCTTTTCAGGGAGATAGCTTGAAATCAACACTATTGTCTCTAATGAGGAAGAAAAAATGGAAGCCAACTCTTTAATTGCTGCTTTTCTTTTTGATAATTTCTAAAAACAATCATGTAGATATTCGTTTCTTGTACTGAATATGATAAAAATGTATACTATGCCCTGTATCAGGTGGTCTTAACAAAACAGCCATGTAGAAGAACAGTTGTATTCTTGAAAATAACAAGACAAGACAATGGCTGAAATAGGTGAGCAGAAGCAGCATACAGAGCAGAGTTCATCAGCTACTGCATTCCTCGTTTTTACTGGAACATATAGGGGCAGCACATTCCCCTCCCAAACTCTCTGAGAAACATCCGGGCGGCCATATTTCTGTATCATTCAACAAGAGCAACAACCACTTGTAGTCATAGCTTTTCTGTGACCTGAGTGATTTCAAGCTCTTTATTTTTCTGAATTTTATTGTTTTCACCTGTAAAATTAATAATATTCACCTTGTAAGGTTGTTATAAGAATTGACAAATTCAAATCAGGGGTTGACAAACTTTTTCTGTAAAGGACCAAAGAGTAAATATTTTAGATTTTGCTGACCACATAGTCTCTGTCCCAGCTATTCAACTTTACCAAACTAGTGTTAAAGTAACCATAGTTAGCAGTAGACGAATGAGTGTGGTTATGTTCCAATAAAACATTATTCACAAAACAGGCAACAAGACAGACTTGGCACATAGACCACAATGTACAAACCCTGGTATAGACTGTGGAATTTGTCCACTTGAGGTAGAATGCTTGATACATCATAATGTCATATTTCAACCTTCATTTTTCTCCTTCTTCTCATATGGGTCTTTCTTTCTTTCTTTTTATACTGAGGATTGAACCCATTTTTAACCTTCAAGCTACATCCCCAGCCCATTTTATTTTTTATTTCAAAACAGGTTTTCACTGAGTTGCTAAGGGACTTGTTAAAATGCTGAGGTTTGCCTAGAACCTGCAATCCTATTGTCTCAGCCCCTCAAGTACTGATATTACAGGCATGTACCACCTAGGAGGACAAAATCATGTAGCATGTAACCTCACGTAACCAGGTAACCTGTAATCATGTAACCTCATTATTGAAATAGGAGGCTGCATTGAGTAATATTGCCCCTCACTGTGGTCTCCTTGATTATGGCAACCCATGCCTGTAATGCACATGTGAACATGGCATGAACACATGTGTATTTGTGAATATGTGTGTATGTTTTGGAGCATATGTAAACAAAAACCTGGGCAGATTCCTACGCTCTCAGTCCAAGAATGAAAATTGACTTCTAAAAATGTGACTTTACTCCTACCTATGCATAATTTCAACATGGAGGCCCAGGAGGAGAGATGCAGACTCTGAGGTTAGCCCCAAATAATATATTTCCTCCTGTATGGATAATGTTTCACTAATTAGACATGCACAATTCATCTTACTAACACTGGTATTCTAACCCAGAAAAGTAACTTTATTTTTCTGACAATGAGTGGTCAGCCAGGTTCTTTGCCTGAGGTGTCTCCAAAGTTTCTAAAACTCTCAAGTGGAAGGATTGTTGGAAAGCAGAGTCTAGAGGAAAAGTATCATCTACCCAAGGACACACTGAAAGTATGTGAAGCATCTTGTCCAAGACAGAAGAGCTGACGAGAAAATAGGACTTAAGGTAAGGCATGGCCCAGATCAGATCTTGTTAACTCTCCATGTGGTTTTGGAAAAGGAGTTATGTACTCAGAGTCTCAACTTCATCACCCGACACATGAGGAAAGTGATTCCTGGCTCATGGAGCTAATGCAACAATTAAATGAGACAGAATTTGTCAGGTGGGGATAAATCTCCATACCTTTTGGAGTCATAGAAGTTTTCTGTGTTAGTGAGAGTGTGAGAATAGAGAGGGAGAAAGCAGTTTGTTTTTACAAACACATTTGGCAAGGAGCCTTGCCAAATGGAGCCACATTCCATTTCAAGACAGTTCTTGAAAGCTTTCCGCAAACTTGAAACTTATGGGGAATCTCCCTGCTGTGGATGTTCAGATGTATCAATGTTGGGCAGATGTGTTCTTCACAAAAGCTCTCCTCCAGTGTCATTATATTGAATGAGGAGATTGCACATGCCTTGTGTGTCTAAGGTAGCTCTACTAGTGAACTTTCTGGTGCCCATTTACTACACTCACAAGACTTTACTGCACTGTGGACAGTTCTGGTGCTGAATGAAGTTAGATCTTTGGATGAAGACTTTCCTAAATCACAGAGCTCAGAAAGCCTAGCTGGTTGAATACTGTGTGCTAAATCAGCAGATCTTTGACTGCAGGCTTTCTTACATTCATGGGAATTGTTATGTCTTCCTCCATCATGTATTTTCTTGTGCTAGACAAATATAAAACTTTGGCTGAAGGTTTCCCACATTAGCTGCAAACAATATTTAAGTGACAACTCAGGGTAGAACTTGAACTGAAAGTTTCTTCACATTTTCTGTACATCATGAGGCCTTTGACTACAGTGAACTCTTCAGTGCTGAATGTGGTAGGTCCTTTGGATAAAAACTCCAAACATTTCCTACATTCATATAGTCTTTTTTTTTCCTTTTGCTTTGAAAAGCATTAATTCTATGATAAGCCATTTGACAACCCTGAATTCAAGGGCAACTTATTGGCTGTGGAATTATCTCAGGAAGCTCAGGATCATGCAAGAATTTCTGTGGTGTGTGTGTGTGTGTGTGTGTGTGTGTGTGTGTGTGTGTGTGTGTGGCTTTGCTGGGTATTAAACCCAGAGACATTCCACCTCTGAGCTGTACCTATTTTATTTTTTGCTTTGAAACAGGATCTCACTAAGTTGTTGAGAGCCTTGCTAAGTTGCTGAGGCTATTCTTGAACCTGCAATCCTCCTATGTAGGTCTTCTAAGTAGTAGGATTATAAGTGTATGCCACCATACCCAGCATCATGTCAGAATTTCAAAAGGAAACTCTTAAAAGGCTTTGGGTAACAAGCATAATATAAAGAGTGAGAAATTATGAACATTCTGAAGTTTTTAACAATAAGAAAATGGTTAAATACAGTAAAATTATATAATCTTCAAAGATGACTTAACAAATAATATCTGATGTGAAAAAAATATATTAAGTAAAATTAAAACTATATAAATATATACATAGTAAATAAGAAAGAAAAATATCAAATTAGTCTCTGAGTGTTGGAGTTATGGATGAATTTAAGCATTATTTTATATAAAAATCAATATTTCCAAATGCTCTATGTAAGACAAATAAAACTATCATATTATATAAATTAGAAAATAGAACTCAAATAATGAGAAATAAAAACCATCCCTCAATAATAACATTGAATGTCAATTGTCTCAACTCCCCAACAAAAGGCATAGACTAGCAAAGTGGATTAAAGACCATAATGCAACTATATGCTGCTTACAAAAAATTCACCCTACAGGCAAAGATATTCATAGGTGAAAAGTGAAAGAATGGATAAACATTTTCCACATGAATGGAGACCAAAAATAAGCAAGGGTAGCAATTCTTGTATCTGACAAAGCAGGCTTCAAGTCAAAGTCAGAAGAGACAAAGCAGGCTTTTTCTTACTGATAAAAGGAACAATCTTACAAGAAGATATAATGACAGTAAATATTTATGCCCCAAGTGTGGGTGCACCCACTTTTATAAAACAAAATCTTCATGATATTAAGACTCAAATAGACCTCAACACAATAATATTGGGAGACTTCAACACACTTCTCACACCATTAGATTGATTTTCCAGACAAAAGATCAGTAAAGATTCTTCAGACCTAAAGAACACTATAAAACAAATGGACCTATTAGACATATGTAGAATAGTCCCTACAACAGTGTATGAATGCACATTCTTCCCAGATGCTCCTGGAAGCTTCTCCAAAGTAGATCATATTCTAAGCTACAAAGTAAGTACTAAAAAAAAATTTTTTTTAAGTAATATTCCATGCATTTTTCAGATCACAATGGAATGAAAGTAGAAATCAACAACAGGAAGACCTAGAGGAATTGCATAAATACATGGGGATTGAATACACTTGTGAATAACAAAAGAACTGGATCACAGAAGAGATAAAGGGAGAAACCAATAAATTTGTATAATCAAATGAAAATAGAGACACAGCATACCAAAATTGATGGGACACTTTGAAGGTGATTATAAGAGAAAAAATGTATATCACTGAGCACTCACATAAGAAAAACAGAAAGTCACCAATAAATGACCTAATGATACACCTCAATCATCTCAAAAAACAGAAACAGACTAATCCCAAAGCCAGTAGAAGGTAGAAAATATTTATAATCAGAGCAGAAGTCAACAAAATAGAGAACAAAAACAAAAACAATACAGAAGATCAACAAAACAGAAAGCTGTTTTAAAAAATAATCATAAAATAAAATAAACAAGATTGATAAACTCTTAGTGAACCTAACCAAAAGAGAGAATCAATCCAAATTACTAAAATAAAAGATGAAAAAGAAGCTATCACCACAGATAGAAGGAAAATCCAGAGGATAATCAGAAGGTATTTTGAAAATTTATACTCCAATAAAATGGAAAACAGAAGAAATGGACAAACTTCTAGACACATACAACCTACCTAAATTGAACCAAGAGGATATAGAAAATAAAAACCTACCTACAACAAGAAAAGAGATCAAAACAATAAAAAGTGTTCCATCAAAGAAAAGTGCAGGTCTGGGTAGGAAGAATAAATATTATCAAATTGGTCATCCTACCAAAAGTAATCCACAGATTCAATGCAATCTCTTTAAAAATACCAATGTCATTCTTCATAGAGCTAGAAAAATCAGTCTTAAATTAATATGGAAAATTGAAAGACCAGCTGAATTTTACAAAACCTTTATAGAAGAACTAAACCCAATGCTCCTCAAATTATTCTGTGAAATAGAAAGAGATGGAATTCTTCCAAACTCTTTCTATGAAACTAGCATCACCTTAATACAAAACCAAATAATGACACCTCAAGAAAAGAAAATTATAGACACGTGTCCTTGATGAACATTGATGCAAGCATTTAAGCAAAATGCTAACAATACTCATCCAAAACTATATGAAGAAAATCTTACATCCATGTGTGGAGGCACATTCCTGTAATCCCATTACTTAGGAGGCTGAGATAGAAGGATTGCAAGTTTGTGGCCAGCTTCAGAAACTTGGTGAGACTCTGCAACTTAGTGAGACCCTGTTTCAAAATAAAAAAGTAAAATAGGTTTGGAGGTGTACCTCAGACATAGAATGCCCCTGGAGTCAATCCCCAGTACCACATACATTAAAAAAGGAGAAGGAAGACAAGAAGGAGAAGAAAGAGGAGGAGGAGGAGGAGGAGGAGGAGGAGGAGGAAGAGAACTGCAACAAAGAAAATAGTACACCATCACCAATTCCAGGGATGCAGGAGGACTGGTTCAACATATACAAATCAATACATGTAATTCTCCACATAAATAGAACTAAGAGCAAAAATCACATGATCATTTCAATAGATGCTGCAAAAACATTTGACAAAATCCAACATCCATTCATGCTAAAAAATATTGCAGAAAATCAGAAACAAGGAACTTATCCCCCAACATCATAAAGGAGATATACAATAGGCCCAAAGCCAATATCATACTGAATGGGGAAAAACAGCAAGAATTTCCTTTAAAATCAGTAACAAGACAAGTATCACTACTCCTTTTCAACATAGTACTTGGAACTCTAGCCAGAACTATACTGAAAGAGAAAGAAATCAAAGGAATACAAATAGGAAAAGAAGAACTGAAATTATCTCTATTTGCAGATCCTATAGTTAGAAGATCCAAAAAACTCAACCAAAAGACTCTTAGAGCTGATAAACAAATTCAGCCAAGTAACAGGATACAAAATCAATCTATGACCCAGGTGTGGTGGCGCACGCTTGTAATCCCAGCATTTGGGAGGCTGAGACCGGAGGATCCGGGTTCGAGGCCAGCCTCAGCTACCTAGTGAGGCACTCTGAAACTTACTGAGACCCGGTTTCAAAATAAAGAATAAAAAATAGGGCTGGGGGTATAGCTCGGAGGTAGAATGCCCCTGATTCAATCCCCAGTACCGCAAAAAAAAAAAAAAAATCAATCTATGAAAAACATTAGTTTCTCTATAAACAAATTATGAATCCACTGAAAATGAAATCTGGAAATAAATCTAACCAAGGAAACAAAAGACCTATACAATGAAAATTATAAGACACTAATGGATGGAATTAAATCAACTTCTTTGCTTATCGAGGATCTCTCCTTTTCATCTGGAGACCCTCCTATGCCCCATCTTCTCCCTAGCATCCACATATTAGGGAGAACATATGCTTCTTAACTCTTTGTGACTGACTATCAAGGTCACTCACTGAAGTGAACCTGAGGGGGAGGGAGGGGGAGGGAATAGGGTGGGAAGTGGGGAAGGGGTCAAATGAGAATTGTGTGCAAATATGTTGTTAACAACTTGTACTTAACAAAGATGTATGCTATATTGCATGAATTACTACAATAAGAAATTTAAAAAATAAAAAAAATTTAAAAATGGATGAAATTGAAGAAAATGTTGGAAGATGAAAAGACCTCCCATGCGCTTGGCTAGGAAGAATAAATATTATCAAATTGGCCATCCTACCAAAAGTAATCTACAGATTCAGTGCAATCCCTACCAAAATACTAATGTCATTCTTCATAGAGCTAGAAAAATCAGTACTAAAATTCATATGGAAAATTGAAAGACCCCAAATAGCCAAAACAATTTTCAGCAATAAGGACCATACAGGAGGCATCACAATACCTGACTTCAAACAGAATAATACAGTAATACAAATAGCATAGTATTGGAACAAAACAGATACATAGACCAGTGGCACATCATTGAAGTTACAGAAACAAATCCACATACTCATGGCAAGTTGAGTTTTGACAAAGTGTCAAAAACATGCTGGAGAAAAGACATCCTTTTCAACAAATGGTGTTGGGAAAACTGGTTATCCATTTATAGAAAAAAAATGGAATTAAATTACCTCTCAACCCTGCACAAGAGCTAAGCCAAGATTAATCAAATATCTGGAAATTAGACTAAAGATTTTTCAATTATAAAGGAGGGCATAAGTCCAATGCTCCAACATATAGGCACTGGTAGAAACTTCCTCCAGAAGAATTCCAAAGCTCAGGAAATTAAAAAGAGAATTAATAAATGGGATGGCATTAAATGAAAAAGTTTCTGTGCAGCAAAGGAAATTACCAAGAATACAAAGAGAGAGTCTACAGAATAGGATGTCTTTGCCAGCTACCCATCTGATAAAGAATTAATATCTAGAGCATACAAAGAACTTAAAAGACATAACACTAACAAGAAAATAACCCAATCAAGAAATGGACAATTGAACTAAATAGACACTTCATAAAGGAAGAATACAAATGGCCAATAAATATGTGAAAAAATGTTCAACATTATTAATAGTCAGGGAAATGCAAGTCAAAACTACACTGAGAGTCTATTTAACCCCAATTTGGAATGGCAATCATAAAGAATAAAAACAACAATAGTTGCTGGTGAGGATGTGGGGATATAGGTATTCTTATATATTTTTGGTAGTGTTGCAAATTAGTGTAGCTACTATGGAGATCAGTGTAGAGGTTCGTCAGAAAACTAGGAATGAATCCACCATATGATCTAGGAATATCACTCCTGAGTATCTTTCCAAAGGAAATGAAATCAGAATATTTTAGGTATGCATGCATGTTTATAGTAGCACAATTCACAATAGCCAAATCGTAGAATGAGTCCAGGTGTCCACCAACAGATGAATGGATTACAAAATTAGGGGATATAGACACAATGGAATTCTACTCAGCAATAAGGAGAACAAAATTATGTCATTGGAGGAAAACAAGTGAATCTGGAGAATTTATGCAAAGGGGGATTAGCCAGTGATTAGCCAGATTAGAAAGTGAAGGATCATATGTTTTCCCTATTATGTGGAAGCTAAGGAGAAATCAGGATACAAGAGGGACTCCAGATAAAGGAGAAGCCACAGTGAGCAATGGAGGGGGTCTAGGGAAGGGTAATGGTGGTGGGGATGGAGAACTAATGTAGAAAACACTTCCATTGATGTATGTACAGATACAAAATTATGAGTGTTAATATTAATATCATATATGGGGAAGGAGAAGGAGTTGAGTGGGAGCTGTAGAAAAGCTCACCAAGTGCTATGTCCATGTAGGTCCCTATCACTGTGAATTTCATTATATTGTGAGATTACAATGCAACAATAAAAGTATATTTAAAAATAAGAATAGTAAAAATAAATAAACCATCATACTAACATCAAAATCTGAAAGAAAAATAAATATAAATTTAACAACCACAATTAACAGAAGGCAAATGCAACTGGTAGTATCAACATTTTTCTAATGTGGACGAATGTTAATACCTACAGGTTTTGGAATTTCAAGTTCCATTTCTTGAATTTGTAGTTTTTGAAATAGTCCATTTGTCCAGAAGGGGAACACTTGGCTCAGTATTCAAGTTTAGATCCATGTCCAAATTCTTATAGACTAGTACACGATATTCCATGCATCGTATTCTCATACATACAGTGTTTATCATTGGACAGACTACTCATTAGAAAATTGATTCAGGCTTAATCTCCACCCTCACTAACCTGTCACAACAACAGGGATTTTTGCTGGAGATCTGCAGGCCACTAGTAACTCCCTGGATGGCATTTGTGGGTCTAGCCACCATCTTTTGTATGAAAAATATTGAGCATGGATGTAAGTACATTTGGCTGGAGAAATCCTACAAGCATTTTATCAAATCCCAAAGTGATTCTGAATATTTGAGAATTGCTGTTAAGTTCTTTAAGGATTTGCTGTTAAATGATTCAAGGCGTTGTGACTATAAAATCAACCAAACACATCTAAGATCACCTCTAAATAGTGCCTTCGTTTGTAAACTCATTGTTTACAAACTTCTTGAAAAGGGGGCCATAGCAGCAGTGCACAATTCAGTAAATGGTCTTGATACCCATAGACTTAAAGTAAAATTGGGGAGTTTGTGCCATTTATTTCTCTACTACCTGGATCATTGATGAAATATTCCTTATGAAAGTTAAGTATTTGGAATGATGCAATAAGGAAAATGTTATCATCCAAACCCAGACTCTGTGTCCACAGAGTTACCCAGACGCGGCCACAGGATAGGTTTTAATCATGGCAAAGATCATCCCCCCAGGAGCTCATCACAGGGCCACAGTTGCAGATAGTCCATCACTCATGCACTGTGACTGCCATATTCCAGGGATAACATCATGATTCATCCAGTTCCAGATGCCTCCAGAATAGGCCATTTATCTGAGCCTGGCCAGGTGGCACGGGAATGATGACCAGAGAAGGGGCTCCATTGTTCAATAATAATTTACAACAGCCTGGGAAAATATTCTCTGTCTTATACTATGTTCTGCATGAATGGAGACACACATACTGGAAGATTTTTTTAAAAGATGCTTCTTACATAAACTGTTTCACACAGAAAATAAACTTAATCCAAAGTAAATGGATATTGACACTAAATTACTAAATTTCCCTTAGTCACTTCCTATACTCTGAAGGAATTTTCTGCACATACAGAAACCAGTTTTTCATGGTCCTACATTATACCAGAAGCAGACCTTGTGATACAGATTTGGGTGCTACTAGTAACTACATGGAGTACCAACTGGAATAGAGAAGGTAGGAAAAGGAAGGAAGCCAGTACAGGGGGTGTTAGAGAGTAGTATACCACATGGGAAACTGGGATCAATTCAACTGATTCCTTTTAGAGAATGTGAAATATACTTTAGAATTCTGAGGGGCAAGGAAGCTAGAGATTTTATTCACATATCCCACTTGTTACTAGTGGAAGGCTGTTCTAAGGTACATTTATTCCCTGGCCCTGTGCTCTGCTCTCTTTTTCTTTTTTTTTTTTTTTTTTTTT